>JBBPRH010000322.1:0-26329 GCA_038092915.1 Boletus pseudopeckii
TGCCATCCTCGCTATGTGTCGTGGACCCGACTGGGCCTGATTTCCCAGGTGCTTCCTGCTGTACAACAAGTTAGCGTGGTCCTTTGGATGACGGAATGGCAAACTCGTACTAGGGAGGTGTCAGATGGTTTATCGTCACGGCCGCCTGACGTTGAAGGCTGCGCTCCTGCTTCTCTTTCCTCACGATGAGATGTCTACCGTAGTGCGTCAATGTGGGGATGGAACGAGGCTTTGTCTGACATGCCAACGTTGTGAATGGACAAGTGCTTACATGGAAAGGACCATACGAGTCTGGGAGAATGCCGCCGAGGTCACGGATGGTGATTTTCCCGTCATCTCGTCCAGTCACAATATGACCACTATCCGCGGCGAGGGCGATCGAGCATATCCTTTCACTGTCCTCGATGGCAGGGCCAATTCGGGTCAGTGTTGATGCATCCAGGAACAAGATGGTACTGCCTGCAAAGGTAGCGATGAACTTCCTATTATCAGCAAGAGCGATAGAGTAGAGGTCGCCGCCATTGAGAGTTTGTGATTCGACGAGCTGCGACCCCGTCGACACATCAAATAACTTGATCTTGTTGTTGTCTGATGCAGCGAAAATTTGCTGGCCATCATTGGACCATGCAAGTGGAGTATTTGGCCAAGTTGAAGGTGAGAGAGTGTTGATGGTGATGAGCTGGTACCCATTGCGACTGTCAAAAACACAGATCGAGCTACGATTGCTGGCAGTGGCAATGCGCTCGCCATTAGGAGAGAATCTGACCGCAGTGGCATAAGAGTTGTCCCAGTGCTCCAGTGGGCCAACGAGTCTCTTCCCGCTCGTTATGCTCCAGATGCTCACTGCTTTGCCAGTCCCGGTTGCAAACGTGGTCGAATCTGGGGAGACATCAACCGTCATCACCCTGGTTGTGCCCTCCACATTGACGACCTTTTCCCGCATCTCTGCATCCCATACGCTTGCCCCCTCCGAGTCAGTCCCGCATACTACCCATTGGTGATTCATTGACACAGAAATGGCCCTCAACTTCATTGCCATCTTTCCAACCTCTTGACCGTCTTCGAGTTGCCATCGTCGAACCCCAGTGAAACTCCCGCCCAAAAGATGAATTCCATCAGGGTGGAACGCGACTGCCATCACCACAGAGTCAGAGCCACCGGTGTCAAGTACTGTTTTTGGTTCTTACTGAATTGTCAGCATTGTACAATCACTCCTCAGAGCTGTTACACACCGGTATTAATTAACGACATCCTTTCTGATTATGATAAACAGCCGTTGGCTTCGAAGAGTGAAAGAACGAGGTGCTTTCAGTTTTGGTGCTCAAAGTGGCCTCAAAAGACGTTCCTTTGTTCTTAAGTAATTGGGTCCCAGCTGCCTCGTGTCTTTGGCGCTTATTCTTGCTCGGGTCCCAGTTAGTGATCTCGTTGCGACGACCTTCTCTCGTTGACTTACCCGGGACTTGAGAGGCGCCTCGCGCCTCGGCCGCAGGAATCGGTTCACGAGGAACTTACAATCCGCATTAGACTCACTCGCGACATAATGTGCACAAAACATCCCTGAGTTTCAGGTCAGGATGTTCTTCAACAGGGATCACACGTACACCCGAAAACATTTCTCGGCAAGATGGGAGACGAAGATATGCATCCAATTTCGAACCACGTTACATTCACATTCATCTGTGTGGGCATTTCTGGGCCAGCTCCCGCTCGCATATTCGTCGGACTGGTGGTCGTTGCAAGCGTACTATCAATGCGGTATGTGGGGCAGTGCGATCGAGTGCACGCCGTGTTCTCCTATTTTCTCCCAAAGCATATTTGAAGTGCCGTATTTTCCCCTCGTCCCTCGAGCGACCAAGATGAATGCGTGGATCATCGTTCACACCGGATACGTGCGCCCGCCTTGGAGGAGTCAAGGATGGGTAAAATCGCATTTCCGAGCGATGGATGGGGCCGCAAAAGTTCAGTTTGGTATGAGTATACCATCGATCCGAGTGTTGATATGATGACGCCGAAGACAATCGAAGCAAGGCGGATCGTCCTTGTTGTCCGACCTTATAGACTCATTCTTCGGACTCTGCATAAAGGTCGCCAGGTCATCGCATCTGTCACAGCTACATCGTGTTGACGGCGGGAGCAGCTGGGTTTGACTCGCCAATTCAGCCCATTATTGAACGATCGGAGAATTTAACCGTCAATTTTGAAAGTTGCAGGGCTTGCAAGCGCCCATTGACCGACCCTCAATCTTTCTCGTCCGACTCTCGATCATACTCCCACATCAGGTTGTTGTTTGGGCATAGTCGGCGTCTTTAAAACAGGTTCTCCACCGAAAACGAAACCGTAAGTGCGTAGGCATGGTGGAAATTGAACGTGGTGAGATATTTTTCTCGATGTAAACGACTTGCACACACCACCTCCACTTGCCAGTTCACCCCTATTCTCTTTGCATTTCCTCGTAAATTATCTCCGCCTTGATCCTGACATCTTCTACCAGGGATGGCTATCCTAGTCCTCACACCAGGAGACGCATGGCTCGCTGACGCACGAGTCGTGCCCCTTTCTGGCTCTGGCTTCCATACCCTCTGGTATCGACTCAAACGCAAGGATTCGACTTGTATACGAAACCGCTTCTCCCTCCTCTGTCTGCATGCATCCACTTCGTTGTCGGATTTCATTTGTCCACCGCCTAGTTCGCGCAAGTGCCGTCTTTCAATTATCGTGGGCACCGGAGGTCCGAGTGTGTATGAGGAAACGGACGTTTTCGATAAGTGGGCTAGATCGGAAACGTATCCCATGTCCTTATGAATTGGCTCGCCGACTCGTTGCTGGTATGGCTCTCGGTCGGTGTCGGATTTCCAGAGGCGTGCTGACACATTGGTTATAATGATGATGGGGTGTATAAGGACCATCTTATGACGAGTATCATGATTCATCCATACCCACCTCGCAGGTTTTCTAACATCAACGTCACGCTTACCCACTTATTCCGTTCCACACAGACACAGGCATCTTTTCCCCCTTGCAGATATCCTTGCCATCATCATCGCCCTACATCAATGCCGGTCGTCCAATCAAGCGGACCCCGCCCTATTTCTCTGTCTCCCTCGCTATCAATGTTATCGTATCGCTTCTCATCATCATCCGATTGCTCCCTGTATGGTTAGCCTGGGTATGTTTACTGTTTGGAGTAAAGATAACCTCACGATGAGTGGACGGGCGTATCGCGTTGGGTTCGCGTCTGGATGCCACCGTGCTTTTCCGAAGGCGTCGGGATGGCACAACTCAGAGACATCGATGTCAGGACGGACAATCATAACTGGTGCTTGATTTATCTTGTTCCATGGTGTCGTCGACAAATAGCACGTGGCTTAGAGTCGTGCATACCCTCGTAGTGTGGTCTCGTACATCATCCAACCAGCATTGGACTTTGTTGTCGATGTCAAATCAGTCGAAAATAGGGTTTCTCTCCATCGACAAGTCCTCCAGGACGCGAGACTATATATATTGAATCGAATCATGCGGATGAATGTGTCCCGGAATCTCCGGTACCTGACCCACAACACATCCACCCGGGAAACGAGATCGAAAACCTGAGGTTACCTTTAAGGGTAGCCCTGCCTGATTCTCGCTGTGATCCACTATGAATCTGACGGTATAGGCGTAAGGAAAATGTGCGTACCGTAAGATGAACCCCCCCATCGGAGGGACGAGATTCGTCATTTGCTTGCTGCGCCTTACAGAAAATAAGTTATCATTCATAATAACAAGAAAACGACACACTGGGCCCCCGTCCTTGGGCTTTGCAGAATCTTGTCCACTACGCGAAGCATTTTTTCTTTGGTGCTTAGGGCGAGCATCCTTGACGGGCTGTTTAGGCTGTAACGTCTAATGAGTCCCTGCACACAAACTCAAGGAACGACGAACGTCTACTTTTACAACGGGTTTCGCGACCGCTCGCTATGATGATATATCAGGCACACCGCATCCGATCGTCGGTCAAGGAAAAGTACACACTGGTACACGTTGACCTGCAGCCATCCGCGAAGGTCCCTCGTTTGTGGCGTTCACTCTCGATGGCGATTGGGAAGGACCATCGGCGGGCCGGCGTAAATTTCGGGCAACTTGATCGGACTCATGCAAAGTGGGGTCCTTCTTACTCTTCGTAGTCCTCATCTGTAGCCACTGTTTACGTTTTGTAATGCCCCGAGACGACTCGACAGCATCAACACGTTCCTCTGCACGTGCCAATGGAGGGGTGTCCGACAACTGCGGTATGGCTTGGGATGCGTCAACAGGCGGTACCTCGTCCGAACAGTGAACAGATGATTCAGGAGATGGTGGCTGCAGAAGTGTCAACAGAGAGGAGAGGATGATGTAGTGAGCACCAACCTCATCAAAATTGAATTCGGGGGCGGGCGCGCTGGATGACACTTCGGCCTATGCGCTCATGAGAACTCGCTTCGAGGTGGGATAAAAACGAACGGATACCTCGAGGAGATCGTCATCGCCGTCATCGCCGTGTGTCTCGGACTTGACTGGGCTTGATTTCCCAGGTTCTTCCTGGTGTACAACGAGTTAGCGCGGTCCTTTTGGTGACAGAAACCGTACCGGGGAGGTGTTAGATGGTTTATTGTCACGGCCGCCTGAACTTGAAGGCTGCTCTTCTGCTTCTCTTCCCTCAGGATGAGATGTCTACCATAGTGCGTCAGTGTGGGAGATGGAACGAGGCTTTGTCTGACATGCCAACGTTGTGAATGGACAAATACTTACATGGAAAGGTCCATAAGAGTCTGGGAGAATGCTGCCGAGATCACGGATGGTGATTTTCCCATCACCCCGTCCAGCCGCCAGACAGCCGTTATCCAGGGAGATGGCAATTGTCCATATATGTTGGCTGTCCTCAATAACAGTGTCAATTCGAGAGAGAGTTGATGTGTCTAGGAACAAGACGGTCTTGCTTGCAAAGGTAGCAATGAATTTCCCGTTGGCAGCTAAAGCGATAGAGTCTACGTCGTCACCATCGACGAGAGTTTGCGATTCGGCGAGCTGCGACCCCGTGGACACGTCAAACAACTTGATCCTGCTGTCCTTTGATGCGGCAAAAATTTGCTGGTCATCGTTGGACCATGCGAGTGGGGTGCTTGGCACCATTGAGGGTGTGACAGTTCCAATGGTAATGAGCTCGTCACCACTGCGACCGTCGAAAACGCGTATTGGGCCACCATAGCTGGAAGTGACAATGCGCTCGCCATTCGGGGAGAACCTGATTGCAGTGATATATAAGTCATGCTTCAGTGGGCCAACGAGTCTCTCCCCGCTCGTTATACGCCAGACGCTCAGTGCTTCTTCAGTCCCTGTTGCAAACGTGGTCGAATCTGGGGAAATGTCGACCGCATTCACCGTGTCTCTGCCCTCCACGTGAATGACCTTTTTCTGCATCTTTGCATCCCACACGTTTGCGCCCCTGCCAGTACCACACACCACCCACTTGTGATCCTTTGACACAGAAATGGCGGTCAACTTCATGCCCGTTTGCTTTTCGACCTGTTGACCATCTTCAAGTCGCCATCGTCGAATCCCACCCTTATCCCCGCCCAAAACGTACTTTCCATCAGGGTAGAACGCGACTGTCCTTACCTCCGAAGAGCCGCCGGTGTCGAGCACTATTGTTGAGTCTTACTGACAACTCAGCATTGCACAATCAGTCCTCAAAACTGTTACGCACCAGTCTTTGTCGACGACATCACTAAGGGTACACAGTCGTTGGCTTCGAAGAGTGAAGGAAGGAGGTTGAGGTATTTGAGGTTTACTCGTGGTTCGCGAAGTGGCCTTGCAAACACCTGCCTTCATTCTCAATTGTGTCGCATGAGCCTCGCATCTTTGGCGCTTATTCTTACTCGGATCCCAGCTAGAGGTGATCTTGTTGCGACGACCAGCCAAGCAGTCAACATCGGCCAAACCTTCCACAGGTAGTCTTGTCCCGGGACTTGGGAGTCCTCGCTGTAACTCGGCTGCAGGACTCGGATGCGTACAATCAGCATTAGACTCGCGACATACCGTGCACAAAACACGCATGCATTCTTCAACAGGGATCGCTCGTACTCCCGAAGAAAATTCTCCGCAAGATGGGAGACGGAGGTATGCACCACCTGAACCATGTTACATTTATATTCATTTGCGTGGGCGTTTCTGGACCAGCTCCCGCTCACTGCTATACGCGTCGGGCCGGCGCCAGTAATGCCTCCGGACGACCAATGTCCAGTTTCCGGGTTCAGCACACACATGGAACTGAAAGAAATGCCTGAGATCGCTCTCAAGTATTGTGTTGAGCTCTCGGAAGCGGGTTCCATCAATGCAGTATGAGGGATGGTCTGATCGAGTGCACGTCAGTGTTCTTATACTTTCCCCCCAAAGCATATTTGAAGCGCTTTCCCCTCGTCCCTCGAGCGACAAAAATGAGCGCGTGGATCATCGTTCATACCAGATGCCCGCCGTGGAGCGGCCAAGGATGGATAAAATCGCATTTCCGAGCGATGGATCGGGCCACAAAGTTCAATTTGGTATGAGTATACCATCGATCCTCCGATCTACACCAAGTTCATGCTCGCCAACGAGGTCTACCAAGGGATGTTCCACTACATACCGGATTCACGTGGCCACTACGCCGGTGCCCTGTCTTGAAAGTTCTCGCCAAAGGCGGTATCAGGGTGTCAGAGCCGCTGATTCCGGGGATCGACACAGGTACACGCTAGAATATATGATCAGACGGATGTGGGTAGACAGGCAGAGGGGGAGCATTAAGATCGGAGGGTAGTGGCGTTTACGACGCATCGGAGTCGATTGCGCACGCGACTTCGGTCCTGGGAGAGGATTCGGGCGGGATGTACTGGACGAAGTGCCGACGATGGATGGCATCATCTCGTCGTATAATCTTCGAGTTTTGTGTATGTTCATGCGTATAGTCGGTCTCGGTACGTTCACTGTTTTGTTTCAAGATGGCATCACGATATGTGCGATGTCCGAGTGGACAGGGCGTATCGCGTTGGGTTCGTGTCTGGATGCCACCATGCTTTCTGAAAGCGTCGGGATGGCACAACTCAGAGACATCGAGGTCAGGATGGACGATCATAACTTGGATTTAATATATCTTGTTCCACGGCGTCGTCGACAAGTAGCACGTGGCTTAGAGTCGTGCGTATCTTCGTAGTATAGTCTCGTACATCACCCAACCAACGTTGGACTGTGTTGTCGACGTCAAAAAAGTAGAGAATGGGAATTCTCTCCATCGACAAATCCTCCAGGACGCGAGAGTATACGTATTGAACCGAATCATGCGGATGAATGCGTTCCATCACCGGTACCTGACCCACAACACATCCACCCGGGAAACGTGATCTTAAACCTGAGCGTAGCCTTGCCTGATTCTCGCTGATGTGATCCGCTGTGAGTCTGACCGCAAGCGTAAGGAAGGTGTACTCACCGTAAGGTGGACCCCCTCGCCGGAGGGATGAGATGCATCGTGTGCTTCCTGCGCCTAATAAGTTGTTATCATGACATGGCACATAATAACGAGAAAAAGACACACTGGGACCCCGTCCGTGGGATTTGCAGAGCCTTGTCCACTACGCGCAGCATGTTTGCTCTGGTGCTTAGGGTGAGCGTCCTTGGCGGGCGGTTTAGGCTGTAATGCCAAATGAGTCCCAGCATATAAACTCAAGGAACGACGAACGCCTGCTTTTACAACGGGTTTCGCGACCGCTCGCTATGATGATATGTCAGGCACACTGTATTAGATCGTCTATCAGGGAAGAACACTCACTTGTACACGTTGACCTGCAGCCATCCGCGAAGGTCCCTCATTTGTGGAGTCGACTCTCACTGGAGATTGGGAAGGAGACCGACCATCAGCGGGCTGGCGTGATTTTCTGGCAACTCGATCGAGCTGATGCAAACTGGGGTCCTTGTTACTCTTGATCCTCATCTGTAGCCACCTTTTGAACTTTGTAATGCCCCGAGACGACTCGACAGCATCGACACGTTGCTCTGCACGTGCCAATGGAGGGGAAGCCACAGGCAGGGCATCCGACAACTGCGGTATCACTTGGGATGCGCCAACAGGCTGTACCTCGTCCTCATGATGACTAGATGACCCAGGGGATGGTGACTGCAGCAGTGTTAACAGTGGGGAGAGGATGATGTAGTGATCACCAACCTCATCGTAGTCGAATCCAAGGGCGGGTGCGCCGGATGGGACCTCGACCTGTGCGATCGTGAGAACTCACTTCGACGTGAAAGAAAAATGAACGGTTACCTCGAGGAGATCGTCTTCGCCGTGTGTCTCGGACTCGACTGGGCTGGATTTCCCAGGGTTTTCCTGGTGCACAGAGTTAGCACGGCCTTTTTAGTGACAAAAAGGCAAATTCCTACTGGATGAGAGCCCGATGGTTTGTCGTCACGGCCCCCCGAGTGTGAGGGTTGGTCGTCTGGCTGTCCTTCCTCGCGATCAGATGTCTAACGTTGTGCGTCAACGTGAGAGACGGAATGAGGCTTATCCGACATGCCAACTTGTGAACGGAAAAATGCTTACATGGAATGGACCATACACCTCCGGGAGAATACCGCCGAGGTCACGAATGGTGATTTTCCCCTCAATTAATCCAGTCGCCAGATAGCCAGTATCTGGAGAGATGGCAACTGCCCATATCCTTTCGCTGTCCTCGATGACAGAGTCAATCTGAGAGAGTGTCGACGTGTCTAGGAACGAGATGGTGCGGTTTGCAAAGGTAGCAATGAATTTCCCGTTGGCTGCTAGAGCGATAGAGTCCACGTAGTTGCCATCGAGAGTCTGCGACTCGGTGAGCTGCGACCCCGTGGACACGTCAAATATCTTGATGGTGTTGTCGTTCGACGCGGCAAAAATTTGCTGGCCGTCGTTTGACCATGCAAGTGGAGTGCTTGGCCGCATCAAGGCTACGCGAGTCTCGATGGTTATGAGCTCGTCCCCATTGCGACTGTCGAAAATGCGGATCGAGGCACCACTGCAGGCAGTCGCAATGCGCTCGCCATTCGGCGAGAACCTGATTGCAGTGACGTCGTGCTTCAACGGGCCAACGAGCCTCTCCCCCGTCGGGATACGCCAGACGCTCACTGCTTTGTTAGTCCCGGTTGCAAACACGGTCGAATCGGGGGAGACGTCGACCGCATACACCTGGTCTGTACCCTCCACGTCGATGACCATTTCCTGCATCTCTGCATGCCACACGCTTGCCCCGTTGCGAGTACCACACACAATCCATTTGTGATCCCTCGACACACCAATGGAATTCAGCTTCATTTCTGCTTGCTTTCCGACCTCTTGACCATCTTCGAGTCGCCATCGTCGGATTCCACCATTACCCCCAGCCAAAAGGTGCTTTCTGTCAGGGTGGAACGCGACTGCCAGTACCCCGGCAGGGTTGCCGGTGTAAAGCACTATTGTTGGGTCTTGCTGAAAACTCAGCATTGCATTGAATCACTTTTAAAAACCGCTACGCACTGGTCTTTGTCGACGACATCCTCACTGACGGTACAGTCGTTGACTTCGAAGAGTGAAAGAACAAGGTGGTTTCTGTTTACTCATGCGCATTGCAAGTGACCTCACACACACGTTTCCTCATGCTCGGTTGATCGCAGTCTTTTGGTGCTTACATAAGTATGCTTACTCAGATCGAGTTAGGTGACCTCGTTGGATGACCGAATGTAACTTCAATGTTGTGTCCTGCTTAAGGATTCGCTCTGGAAATTGCTGTCGATATATATATGATATACAATGGTCCCCGTACGCAGAAACCTTGTAGAGCCTACACGACGGTAACAGTAAAATAACCAAGCAAATTGCAAATGCAAACGAAGACGAGGGTAACGCGGAATCATGGTCACGGTATCGGAGCGAGAAATACAAGAAGAAGAAGAAGAAAAATAGCATCACATACATGTACACGTTACAAATCTTGCCATTACAACAACAGGAGACAACGATGGACGGAAATGACGTACAGCATAGACATAAATCCAGGAATATGCGGGGTCGAGAGTCATGCATGCATCATGAACAAGTCGTAAGCGAACCTCGATCGGATCGTCGTGTGGTGTGTGTGGTCGTAAGTGGGTAAGTTGAATCATAACGTCCGTCTAGGTGCGTCCGCGGACGACGAGTCCGCCGTCCCAGACACCGACGTTCCAGCCATTGCGCACGAGCGCATTACGAACGGCAGGTTTCAAAACGCCGACGCCATTGATAGAGTGTGTCCCGCGACCGGTGATGATTCTCAACGGATTCGCTGAGCAAGTCCAAACCGCGACCCCGAAAGCCAAAATAGTCATAATCATGATCATAAAACATAGATAATAAAAATATGGAGGGGACGTCGAGTGAGCCAACGACGAACGAGGTATATGGACGATCGGAAGGACGGGGACTTACCAGGGGAACACGCCTCGCGTTCGAGGATCTCTTTGACGATGACGACTGCTTCGGCGATGGAGGTTCCGTGGAGATCGACAGTGTTGTGGTCTGCGGATGCGGAGCTGTGTCACGTCAGGGTGAATTAGAGGGGTGGCATGGGCATCGACCACGTGAGACGCATGCAGACTCGGGAGAGTGTCACTTACCGTTTCGACTCGACCATGATCCGCGCTTCATTGAGCGCCTCGCGTCGTGCCAATTCTTGGAACCCGCGCGCCTGTTGTTGGACGCGAGGGCGGGGGTCAGCAAATCACCATTAACAGAAGGGAGGGGGAAACCGCAGCGCAGACTACACGTACCCGTTCTGCGAAGTACGACGCGACTTCCCCACCCCGCGTTTCCGCGTTTCCCCTCTTCCACGCCTTGGACGCCTCTCTCAACAGTTCATCCCGCTTTTTCAAACTCGCTGCCATGCGCTGCCTCAAATCGGGTCGCGCCAGCTCGCCAACGTCGCCGTTGCCCATTCCGTTGCCCGTCCTTCGGACCTTGCCCATCCCCGCCGAACGTCGGCTCTGGTTGGTGCTGTCGTACGCGGGGATGTGGAGTGCGAGGGGGTGAGGGCCTTTGGGCGGCTTTTGGGGTACCGTTTGCCATTCGAATGGGTGCGGTGTGTTCTTGGTCGGAGACATCCCTGGGGGAGAGGAGATACTCTTCCGCTTCGACGTCGGCGGGGGCTGGACAGGTGGTGGACCACCCTGGAGATGACGCGATACCGCGCTGGTGCTGGCACTTCGGTCGCGACTCGTGGGCAACGGCAACGGCGTCGGGGATGTTGCGGTTGGGGAGACCCAAGCAGAAGAACGGCTGGGGGAGAGGGGGGATTTTGGGGCGTGGTACACGCCCATGGCGAGGGTCCCAGATTCGAGGTCGAGATCGAACTCGAGGAGGAGCCATACGATGTCGATCGCATCGTCTCCGCGCCCATGTGTGGCACGGAGGGCGAGCTGGGCGTCGGCGTAGAGGGTGGAACGTTGTTCGGCGTCGAGGGAAGGGTACATGGGGCAATCGCGGAGGACGTCGAGCATGGCAAAGAGGGATGCGGTAGTAGTGGTATCAGATGGCGATATGTTCTGGGTGGCGGCGATGGACGAGAGCGCGGCGCGGAGGGCTTTCGCAGGCGAGCCGTAGGTTGGCGAGTGGAAGCGGGACAGGAAGAAGGACGCGGGATGGGATGGGAGGAGCGTCGCAAGGTGTTCAGAGAGGGAGGAGAGCTGCGTCCATGGGTCGGGCGCGGGTAGCGCGGCGGGTGTAGGGGATGGTAAATGTTGCCTTTGGCGGATGTCGACAAGGGGGATGGTCTTGCCACGGGTGTTTTTCTTCTTTGCAGCCTTTCCGTTGACAGGGGTGAATTTCCTTTTTGACTCAACACGTTTCCAAAGCACGTCGTCGATGGTATACGGGGACCGGGGTTCGCTGTCACTGAGGGCGTCCAAGCCTCGTTCTTCGAGTTCACGGATGAATTCGTTGGTTAACAAGATTTCTATGATGGATTCCATGTCTACGTCACCCTCGTCGCCTATGCCTACATCGCTAAGCGCGCGTCTGAGGCGCGATGGTGGTATGTGTGGCAATGCGGCCTGCAAGAATCCGAGGGGCGTACTGAATGACTGGTGTGAAAGGGCGGAGGAATCGGAAGCGGTTGAGGATTCGGTCGTTTCGCCACAGAAGTCGGGGCTGCTGGTGGATTCGTCTGTGGTGAGGTAGATGGCGGAGAGGTGGGCCGAGTCGAGTTCGTCTGCGAGTTCATGTTCATGGTGTGCTGTTGCCTGGCTTGCGAGTTCCTTGAGGGTAGCGCGGAGCTCGTCGAGTTGGTGCGACGGTGGCGGGGACTCGGTGGCATCCAAGTCTGCGATAAAGGCGGCGAGAAGGGAAGTATCCAGGGGTGGACAAAATTCAGCCTACAAAGATGATAAGCCAGCAGCCGACACCCCGTTATCTACTTACCTGTAAAGTGTCGTATAATGAAGGCATCATGGTTAGTGACTCCTAGCTGATGAGGAGCAGCATGCTTTTCTGAGTGAGTTGACACACGCTGTCGTCATGTGACCATATGCGTGGCTGTCCTCTCTTTGTCTTTCGCTAGTCTCGTTGTATTCAAAGTCGCCCTATTACTCAATCGTAACTTCCTTCAAATACTCGCCCGTACACACCATGTTCTTTTACATCTCCTTCCTCGCTTCCTTCGCATTACTGGTAATGCGTAAGTATCACTCACTCGAGCTCCGCAGCACCCCTCTGATCCTTTCCCATGCTCATGATCAGTGGGATACCACTACCGTGCCGCCGTCCTGCCCCACGTTCCCGTCAAGGTCAAGTCCTTCTTTGGCCTCCACCAATACACCCCTCTGCCAACATTCTCCAGTCAAGCCGAAGCTGGCTTGACATCGGTCATGTTCGACATTGAGGCCAACATCAACGACGGCGACTCGCGAGCTGGTCTTGACGAGCGGGGTACACAAGAGGTGCTGGATATCATGCGGCGAGAGCGTGTCAAGTACGTTTGTCGTCGGGCGGCGTGTATAGCGTGCTGATGCGACCGGCGTATATTAGCTTTGACCAGGCGAGGTTGATACGCCACAACCAGATTCTCGCCCGCAACGGTATCGATCCTTCTGGTACGTGTCGTTTTCACCTCACGCTCGCACTTGGTATGTCTGACAGACGATTCAAGGGATGCCATTGGACTCCAAGGCTGTGACGCGGCTATGAATTTTCGACTTCGACACTCCATGTTGGTTATTGTGTTTTGACGGCTTATTTGCATCTGCTCACATGCTATTCCACTCACTCTCCTTTCGCTTTCACACCTCTGACTTGATTCAACGGACCTGACCCATGTCATAGCATACAACTTGTTTTCATCTTTGGGTACGGATTTATTTTACTAGTTGCCCTGTTTTTCTATCGACTCCTATGTATCAAAGGGGAACGATTCTGTTCCTTCTCATAATTGACTCTAGGGGATATTGTAACCAAATTGGTATCAATACAGGGGGAGGGTAAGTAAACAAAATCCCTTTTCTCTGAGGACGACGTTGTGTCATCGTGTCCTACAAGCTGACGCTTCTGTCCACGCCTCGCGAAGAGCTCTCCAACTGGTGTCCCTTGGTAAATCTAGTGTGCCACACACTTGGGAGTGTAAATGCCTGGACACTTGCCTGCGCCTCTCTCTACGGACAAGTGTCCCGGCATTTGAGCGTTCGAGTCAGACTGACAATAGGTCATACTTGAGCTTGAAAGACAGTTGGCACAGTAATGCGGGTCTTGTGCTGTTGCTGGAGATGGGATAGATAGTCTCTCGATAGGCCCATCTGTGACACAGAGTCAAGTTGTTACTAGACACGCAGCTCGTTGAGATCTGGATTGTTCGAACAAAGCAGTGAGAGGGGCTGCGAGCCAAATAAGGAAGCGAGTCTTTCTTCTCGACCATGCAGTCCGCCAATCCGACATGGACCCCATCCGACGAAGAAGACGAAGCCGCTTTTTATATGGAGGTAATTCGAATGTCCTCCCTCTAACCCGCTCACTACCCCACGCACGCTCCCAGACTAAACCCCGTCGTGCCAAACGCCGCAAAACCAATACCAGGAAAGCAGCCACTGCCGCCGGACACCGTGCCACCCGAGCGTCAACGTCCCTCTCTGGGCTACTGGATGTGCTTCAACATGGTCTGACCGCCCCCGATCGGGCGGCGCACGAGACCGGGAATCAGAGCGAAAACGATGGGTTCGAGTCGACGATGGAGGGATTGCTGCCAGAGTACCTCGAGGCGCGTCAAGCTCTGTGGGCTCAATCCTCCGACATCACGCTTTCCGTACGTCTCCTATGCCGATATTATTCTCGGCGTGGTGCTCATGTTCACGTGTCTTTGCGGTGGGTTGTGCTATGCCAGGACGACAACAAGGGCGTGGGCGAGCTCGTTCGTACGCTCTCCCGTTTTGAAATCACAAGAATTTTGGCATCGGCGAAACAGCGTATGGCAGAGCGTGTGACGTCTCCCTTTGAGTGGCTTGTGTTGCGAAAGTTGCAGTCGCAGCAGGTAAGCGCGGCTGTGCATAAAAAAACCGGGTCGATGTGTATTCGTTTTTTTGGGGGGTAGGAGAGACGGAGAGCGGGCATAAGGGAATTTCCCTCACTAGATATCGGTACGCCTACGACGCTGACCCCGCTCGACGTTCCACCCTCTGTGCCCGTCCCACAAGCGGTGCTCGATGCGCTCCGAGCGATTCAAACCACCCGATACGAGCACTCGTTTGCAGCCCGCGTCTACGGGCACACACCACAAAAGACACCCGGACTGATCGCCGTGGACTGGGAATCGCATTCGCCGTGGACACTGCTCATGGATGACATTTGCGCCCACTACGCGCTTGCACAGTCAGTCGACGTATTTACACGTGCGTGTTCGTAACTGTCACGCTGACCTCGTCGTTTTTCAAGTCCCGGGAGAGATCAATCCGAAAGACCGCGTATTCCCATCATCTACGTCTCTCTCCAGTCATCTCATCTACGCCAAGTACACGATCTGTTGGCACGGGTCTTTTGGCACGGCATCGATGGTCAGCATGCTTTACTAATGTTTTTGTACTTTTTTTGTGCGCGGACCCGATTGCTGACGACATCCGGACGCCAGTCAGCGACACCTTGCACGATTCCCCAGAACGGTGTACGGTGATCGCCATGTACGGCTACCTCGTCGTCGGTGCTGCGTTCTTGAGTTCGCCCCAGGAAACGTACATCACGTACCTGGTTGTCAGAGCCGGCTGGGAGAATGCTCAGATAGCAACGTATGCTGCTTTATGTTCTGATCGGCCGGTGCTGACGAAAACTCGGACTCGCCTCGTACCTTCTAGGACGATGTTGTACCATCTCATCGCGCTCCATCCGCATCGGGACATCACTCTCCACGTTTCTGCTAATAATCCGGCGATGGTGCGTTGTTCACTGCCCTTTTTCACCTTTGTGCAAATGTTCAAGTGGATGATTGGGATTATGGTGATTCTGGATTCCATGTTTGCACGTCCAGCTGCTGTACAACCGGTTCGGATTCAAGGCAGAAGAGTTCATTGCGGGGTTCTACGAGGCCTACCTAGACACGCACTCGAGGGCATCCAAGAATGCGATTCGGCTGCGCCTTCGCCGATGATCATACGCATATACACGTCACGTGTATCGCGCCGGATCGATGGGTCGCCCATAGTGCAGATCCAGGACGGAGATTGGGTTTGCGATGCACGCGCGAGTCAGACGCGTAAGGAAGCATTTGTGCTTGTCGAAATGACTCTGAGATGTTTCGCGGAAACCTCGTTGTCTGGGATGAAGAATCGCGAACATGTAGGCGCGTCGTTGGTACATATTGGTCGCGACCGCACTAAGATATGTTTGGGCTGTGAATGAGGCAGTGTTTTCCCACGATATGTGTGTGGCGAGTTCAAGTAGCTGACCTTCGCGACTGACGATGAGACGACTGCACGGTGGATCGACGTTCCCCGTTATTCCCCATCTTTTCTTCTCTGTCTTCCTTCTTGACGAAAATCACGAAAAATCATGCAGTTCCCGTTTACATTTACCCTCCACGTTCCAGGTTTGCATAACCCTTTTTTGGCCAGACCTGGCCGAGTTCAGGCCCAATCCCGGATCGAAGCCAGTGCTATTTCTCGCCAGGTTGTCTCTCTTCCTCCCGCAAGCTCTCTCTCCCCACCCATACCACTCGCTCGCAAGAGAGGCTGGATACCGGCTGAGCCAGAGCCGAGCCACGCTGCCACCTCTGCAACATCCACCACCGGCTATCTAGACACCCCTGCAAAGTACAGGGACATGCCCCTCCGCGACCCAGAACAGGAGGCCGAAGAAATGATCGCAGGTATGTCTTCCCTGTCTTGCACCCATATCCCACTTGCCCCCCATACCTCGTGTATGTAATCCCATTTCACGTCCCACGTGGACGCCAACTAGCCGGTCGCCACTATTTTAAACGGACAATGAACCGTCTTTTCTCTATCCCCACATACCTCTCGTTCATGCTATTCACTGGCAACTTGCTCATCATTGTTCATGTAGAACTTCCTCCCGCAAAACGGCGCCGCACCCTCGCTGGCTCGATTGTGTCCACAGCGCTGAGCGCTGCCCTGATCGGCACCGCCGTTGGCCTCACCGTGTATCGACTGTGCGTTCTCAACTTGATCCGAGCCCCTTCCTGTGTAGCTCAACCATGCCTTAGTTGGCGCGACCGGGGTACCGACCAACTTCCTCCACCTCCCCCATACCAGCGCGGCGACTGGGTTCCTGACGGTCCCGAACCGGTAGGCTCTTTTTCTGTCGTCATTGCTTTCATCTCACCTTGCATAGCCTAAACAGATCGATGCCACGCCATCCCTCAAGGCCCGCAAGCCTCGTCCCACCCCATCGTCTGTACGGCGCTCCGCTGGGCATCATCACCGCAAACCTCGTGCAAAATTACAGACCGTCACTCCTCCCCGCAGCGTATCGCCTCCATATACCTCTCAATCGGACCCCGACTATGTCCACGTGCACCACCACGCGGACGAAGTTGAGCCCGAACCTGAACCCGAGGCGGACCAGATGGATTGGATAGGTGACCGTCTTACTCGCCTCATCCAAGAAGGTCAAAAAGCTCTTGGCCGCGAAATCGTGGTCATGAGCGATGTCAAAGAGGACGAGGTCGACGATGGCTCTGACGCCTGGGTGGAGGAACGCGATAATCAATCCGTCCCATCGGCCGCCGGTCCGTCCATATCTCGTCGTGGCTCTGTCCGGTCACTCCGCCGGACACACAGACCCCGCGACATTCCCCTTCCGCCTTCCTACTCTCCATACCCCATGTCACCTCCCGACAGCGCATCCCCGCGAAAACGCCAGTTTGACTCAGACGCGACCCCTCACTCGCCTGGTCGATCGATCCACGGTGGACTCCCTGTACCAAGTTCACCCCGCCGCATCGCACGCGGGACGTCGGTCGAATCGGACGCGTTGGCATCCATCGTGTCGAGTCTGAAAGAGGACGAAAGCACGTGGCAAAGTCCAGAGCTTCGCGAATCGATGGAACGCGCTCGTGCAAGGTATCTGCAGAGACGGGTTCAATGAGACCCTTCTTTTGCGGTTCCCTCAGTGTGTTGTTGTTGTCTTGCGCCATATCGAAGGCTGTAATACTTTTCTTCTTTTTTGATAAAGCTGATGCTTTTATTGCCATTGCGATGCCAGTCATTCAATGTTACTTATATACCTACAGACAGACAAGACATGATTTTGACATGAATTACTTACATCATACTTTACCCTCCAATCGCTTGCGTTCTTTCTTTTGCGTCTTTTCATCATCGTGGAATATGTTTTACTAGGAATTTTGGGGATGGTGTACGACGTAGAAGATGCAGATAATGATACATTTTTTGAACCGCAAGTCTTGAGACTACAGGCGCACTGTCAGAGCCTCTTCAGCACAATTGATTTTATCTCTTCCGTAAAGATTGCCCTATGCGCATTTAGTAGACTCTGGCAAAACAACCTCGCGAACTTCAGAATCGCGCGAGCTCACAAGGTGCATGATGGACGCTTGAATGGCTGTGTGGAGTCGGAGCTTCCTCGGTGTGCGAGACATCCATGTACGAATCCAATAAAAGAGATAAAGAAGCTCGATTTGACAGGGCAATTAAAGGATCTCAGAACCGAGCGTAGCGACAAAACGAGGTAAACTCGAGGGACCACGACATGCGCGAAGAAGCGGAGCTTCCGGGGGAAGATGCGCCATGTCACTTTGAACGGAAACGTACCCCAAGTCGTGACGGTGACAATCATGCATAGTCCGACTCGCCGGTGAACCTGTCACCCTGGACTCTCGCATATGGCGGGTAAACTGGGCGGGTCCGCCTGTCTTTTCTATGCTGGGATCTAGCGCGATTTATTCGCATTGCCTCGACCGCTGCGTGTTGTGCAGGACGAGACCGACCGAAGACGGCGGAACGAAAATGGGCAAGAGCAAACGAGATTGGTATTTGAACCCAAACATAGCTTGTGGGACATGTGTTATTGGGGAAGGGTAGGAAAAGTATGAGAACACGACGTGCATTCAATCACGAGTACTGTCCCACATGCCGCATTGGTAGAATCCGCTTCCAAGAGCTCGGAGAGCGATCTCTAACACTTTTGGTATTTGCGGATGCCTGTGGTACGATCTAACCGTGGTGGTCCGAGAACTTGTCATTGGGCGTCCATGGGCGTGGTGTCAATGAGGGGTGTGTGTGACTCAACCATTCCAGCATCGAAGAAACGCGTACGTGCGTCCACCTGTCCGACGTCTACAGCAGCGAGCGCGAGCCGTTCCAGAAACGCCCACGCATGTGAATATGAACACATGTTTTTATGCGCGGTATGTCGCGAGTGGGATTATAACGCACTCGTCGTGCAGCCGTGATAGGAGAAGCACTCCAAGTCCCGGGGTAAGACTACCCGTGACAACGAAGGTTTGGCTGATGTTGACTACTTGGCTGGTCGTCGCAAAGAGGACACCTAACTAGAATCCAAGTGAGAATAAGCGCCAAAGACACGAGGCACCTGCGACCCAGTTGAGAATAAGGAAATGTGTTTGTAAGGCCACTTTGCGCACGACGAGTAAACCGGAAACACATCGTTCTTTCACTCTTCGAAGTCAACACCCGCGTACCATCAGTGAGGATGTCGTCGACAAAGACAGGTGCGTAGCAGTTCTGAGGAGTGAGTGATGTACAATGCTGAGTATTCAGCAAGACCCAGTAATAGTGCTTGACGCCGGCAGCTCTGAGGTGAACGCAGTCGCGTTCCACCCTGACGGGAAGCACGTTTTGGGTGGGGGTAATGATGGGATTCGACGATGGCGACTCAAAGATGGTCAAGAGGTCGGAAAGCAAACGGGAATGAAGTTGAGAGCCATTTCTGTGTCAATGGATCACCAGTGGATAGTATGTGGGACTGAGGAAGGGGCAAGCGTGTGGGATGCAGAGATGCAGGAAAAGGTCATCGACGTCGAGGGCACGAACACGGTGATGACAGTCGACGTCTCTTCAGATACGACCACGTTTGCAACCGGGACTTACAAGACAATGAGCGTCTGGCGTATTCCTACGGAGGAGAGAGTCATTGGCCCACTGATGGCACTGAAGCATCATGATGGTATCACTGCAGTCAGATTCTCCCCGAATGGCGAGCGCATTGCCACTGCCAGTGATAATAACTCGATCCGCATTTTAGACAGTCGCAATGGGAACGAACTCATCACCATCAACTTAACTGTCATGCCCTCGTTATCGGCAAGCACCCCACTTGCATGGTCCAACAATGGCCATGAAATTTTTGCTGCATCAGACGACAACAAGATCAAGTCATTTGACGTGTCCACAGGGTCCCAGCTCGCCGAATCACAGACTCTCGATGGCAAATACATAGACTCTATCGCTCTAGCTGCCAATGGTAAATTCATTGCTACCTTTGCAGGGAGGATCATCTCGTTCCTAGACGCATCGACTCTCTCTCGGATTGACCCCGTCATCGAGGACAGCGAAGCGGTATGGTCAATTGCCATCTCCCTGGATAATGGCTATCTGGCGACTGGACTAAATGATGGGAAAATCACCATTCGTGACCTCGGTAGCATTCTCCCGAACTCGTATGGTCCTTTCCATGTAAGTATTTGTCCATTCACAATGGTGGCATGTCAGACTGTTACTTAGACAAGCCTCATTCTGTCTCCCACGTTCGTTAGACATCTAATCGCGAGGAAGGACGGCCAGACAAGCAGCCTTCAACCTCGGGCGGGCGTGACAACAAACGACTTGACTCAGCCTCCCCGGTAGGAGTTTGCCATTCGATCATCAAAAAGGCTGTACTAACTCTCTCGATGGTTATGTACACCACTGGCAGGAAGATCCTCGAAAATCCAACACACTCGAGTCCAACATACACAGCAAAGACGGCGACGAGGATCTCCTCGAGGTATCCGTTCGTTGTTTTCCAGTTACAATTGAGTTCTCACGATCGCACAGGTGGAGGCGCCATTCGGCGCACCCGCCCCTGAATTCAATTTTGATGAGGTTGGTGATCATTACTATCATCTTACCCCCTCTGTATTGACATTGCTGAAGCCACCATCTCCTGGATCATCTGCCCGTCATCAGGACGATACACCGCCCCTTGATGTGTCCCATGCCGCAATATCGTCAGACGTCATACCAGTGATCTACCCCCCATTGACACGAGCAGAAGATCATCCCGACACGGCTGAGTCGTCCCATGGCATTACAAGGTTTAAAAAACGGGTACAGATGAGGACCAAGAAGAGTAACAAGGACCCCACTGTGCATGAGTCCGAACGAGTTGCCAGGAAATCACGTCGACCCTCTGATGGTCATTCACCTTCCCAATCACCAGCGAGAGTGGACGCCACACACGAGGGACCTTCGTGGATGGCTGCAGGTCAACGTGTACCGGTGAGTACTCTTCCTTAGTAGACGATCAGATGCGGTGCGTCTGATATGTCATCTCAGCGAATGGTCGCGACATCGCCTGGAGAACCAGAACCTATTTTTTCGTCGAGTTTGTTTGCAAGGATTCGTCAAGCGCTACAGCCTAAGCCGCCTATCGAGGGCACTCACGCCAGCCATGCGAACAAAGATGGTTCTCGTGCTGGACAAGACACTGCAAATCCAGAGGAAGTGGGACCAGTGTGTCTTTTCTTGTTATTATGCGCCCTGTCAAGTCAACTTATTTTCTATTAGGCGCAGCCAGCAAACGTTACGTCCCATCCCTCTGCTGGAGTGGTTCATCTTACGGTGGGTGCACTTTCCTTATGCTTATGTTGTCATACTTATAGTGGATCACATCAGCGAGAATCAGGCAGGGCTACCCTTGAGGGTAACCTCAGGTTTTCGATCACATTTCCCGGGTGGATGTGTTGTGGGTCAGGTACTGGAGATGAGACGCATTGATCCAGGTGATTCAATGCAATACATACATATACAGTCTCGCATCATGGAGGACTTGTCGATGGAGAGAAATCCTTTTTACAAATTCATCGTTGGTTGGATGATGCACGAATAGATCATGGACGTACGAGACTGCGGTACTATCATGCGCATATGTACGACTCTAATCCACGCGCGATGACGCCATAGAACGAATACCAGCATGGGCTTGTGACGTCCCACGTTCCCATCGACCGCGACAACGACGACCATGGCAGAACGACAACGGCAGGCAATGGGCAATGTCGACAAACTATAGATGCGCTCGAGAAGGTGGGGCTAGGAAGTGGACGGTGTGCATCCACGAGCGGTCAAATGCATCCCTGCCCACTGCTAAACCCTCCATAAGCGCGTATAATATCTGCGCAGTAGGAGAAATATTTCAGTCTCGACCTGTTGAGAGGCGCCAACACTCCAGAAGAAGGTATACGCCGCCATCAAAGTTCGAGGATGGTCGCGCACATCCACAGAGGTCAAAGGTCTGGACATGAAGCGTACATTGTGAAAGAATGTCTCCCAGTGGGTGGTATTGGTATTGGATCTGGCATATATGTCTTGACTAGATACGGTTCGGCAGGTATGTGCCAGATCAGGTTTTGTTAGGGGAGGCGACAGAGATGGTGCGGAAAACATTCACGAGCATCCGGCTATCATTGGCTCAGGTCAAGATGGACAATTGCATCACTTTCAAGATGTGAGAAGTTGTAACCCGTCTTTGATATCGCTGATTAATGTGATTTGATAGCAATTGAGTAAAAGTCCTGAGGACTTGCTTGATACGAAGAGTCGGCTATATGTCTAGGTGCGTTGCGGGTGAACGCAAAGGGTGGAAGCGTACAGGTGGGGGATGTCATCCTCTACATCTTCTGCATATCCCCTGGAGAAGAAAGCGCAAAGAGTGCTGAAGCGGATCGTGCAAAACACGCAGATGAGTTGAGGAAAGTGGTATCCAAAGAGCACGGTATCGATTACGAACATTATCTGGAACAGCAAGTGTTGCCACTCATCGAACTACGGCGAACCCCGTCCCTCCAAGCTGTCGAACGCGTGTGGGCCGCGTAGATGTACAAGGGGCTACGAAGTGCCAACGAGGCGACAGAAAAGCGCGCCGATTGTGCCGGCGGGAATGGGAAGGCTATCCTGGGAGAGGGAGCAGCGGACGCGTAGGTCTTGGAAGGGACGGGGGGTCGGGTCGGGCGAAGCGGCCTGCGAGGTGGAGTTGGGCTGCGGAAGGACGTCGATAACGACGACGCGACCTGAACAGCGAAAATTGATAGTCGTACAACATGGACCAATCCGTCCTGCTTCGACGTCATCATATCAGCACTCGGATCGACCATATCCTCATGCCAAATTGAACCTTTGGGGCCCGATCCATCGCTCGGAAATGCGATTTTACCCATCTTTGACTCCTCAAGTGCGAGCACCCCTGTCTAGTGTGAACTTTGATTCATGTGTCCACCATGGTTGGGTCTAATGTGGATTGTACGCTCGCCGTGAACCGAGACCTGCAGCCGACACACAACGAGGACTACCTGTGGCAACGGGGAAGGTTTCGCCAATGTCAACTGCTTGGTTGGTCGCCGCAACGAGGTCACCTAACTGGGATTCCAAGTAAGAATAAGCACCAAAGACACGAGGCACCTGTGACCCAATTAAGAATAAGGATACGTGTTTGTGAGGCCACTTTGCGCACGACGAGTAAACCGAAAACACATCGTTCTTTCACTCTTCGAAACCAACGATCGCGTACCATTAGTGAGGATGTCGTCGACAAAGACCGGTGCGTAGCAGTCCTGAGGAGCGATGGAGCAATTCTGAGTTTTCAGCAAGACCCAACAGAAATGCTTGACATCGGCAGCCCTGCGGTGAGGGCGGTCGCGTTCCACCCCGATGGGAAGCACGTTTTCGGCGGGGGTGAAGATGGCATTCAACAATGGCGACTCGAAGATGGTCAAGAGGTAAAGCAGATGGGAATGATGTTGAATGCCATTTCTATCTCGAGGGATCACCATTGGATAGTGTGTGGCACTGATGAAGGGGCAAGCGTCTGGGATGGAGAGTTGCAGGAAAAGGTCATCGAGGTGGAGGGCAGAGACGGGGTGTATGCGGTCGACGTTTCCCCAGATTCGACGACGTTTGCAACCGGAACTGACAAAGCAGTGAACATCTGGCGTATAACGAGCGGGAGGAGACTCGTTGGCCCGCTGGAGCAAACGGATGGCGTCAATGCAATCAGGTTCTCACCGAACGGCGAGTGCATTGCCACTTCTTGTTCCAGTGACTCGATCCGCATTTTCGACAGTCGGAATGGGGACGAGCTTATTACCATCGGCGAAACAGTCATACCCTCATTAGTGGGAAGTACCCCCCTTGCATGGTCTAACGATGGCCAGCAAATTTTTGCCACATCTTACCACGACAACAAGGTCAAGTTATTTGATGTGTCCACAGGGTCGCAGCTCGCCGAATCACAGACTTTCGATGGCAGCTTCGCCGACTCTCTTGCTCTAGCTGTCAATGGGAAATTTGTTGCTACCTTTGTAGACAAGATCATATTGTTCCTAGACACATCGACTCTCTCTCAGATTGACCCCATCGTCGAAGACAGCAGTACCATATATTCAATTGCCATTTCTCCAGAAAATGGCTATCTGGCGACTGGATTAAATGACAGGAAAATCAGCATCCGTGACCTCGGCGGCATTCTCCCGGACTCATATGGTCCTTTCCATGTAAGCATTCATTCATAATGTTGGCATGTCAGACAAGCCTCATTCTGTCTCCCGCCTTGATACATTATGTTAGACATCTCACCACGAAGAAAGACAACCGGACGAGCCTTCGACCTCGGGCAGGCGTGTCAACAAACGACCTGACTCCTCCCCGGTAGGAGTTTGCCATTCGATCACCAAAAGGACTTTACTAACTCCCTCATTCTGTACCTACAACAGGAAGAACCCCGGAAATCCAGCCCAGTCGAGTCCGAGGCACACGGCGAGGACGGCGATGAGGACCTCCTAGGTATTCTTTCGTTTTTCCCCCCCTCGGGGCCAGTTCTCACGATCGCACAGGTGGAGGTGCCATCCGGCGCACCTGCCCCTGAATTCAATTTTGATGAGGTTGGTGATCACTCATTATCCTCTCCCCTCTGTGTTGACTCTGCTGAAGCCACCATCTCCTGCATCATCTGCTCGTCGTGAAGGCGAGGTACTGCCTCTTGAGGCGTCCCCTGCCGTAGTGCAGTTATCAGACGCCATGCCAGCGATCCACCCTCCATTGACACCTACAGAGAAACATCTCGACACTGTCAAGTCGTCTCATGGCATTACAAGGTTTAAGAAGTGGATACAGATGAGGATCAAGAAGAAGAACAAGGACCCCGCTTCACATAAGCCCGATCAAGCTGCGAGAAAATCACGTTGGCCCACCAATGGTCAATCACCTCCCCAATCACCAGCGAGGCTGGACGCCATACACGAGGGACCTTCGTGGATCGCTGCAGGTCAACGTGTACCAGTGAGTACTCTTCCTTGATAGACGATCGGATGCGGCGTGTCTAACATATCATCTCAGCGAATGGTCGCGACATCGCCTGGAGAACCAGAACCTATTTTTTCTTGGAGTTTGTTTGCAAGGATTCGTCACGCGCTACAGCCTAAATTGGCTACCGAGGATATTCAAGCTAGCCATGCGAACGAAGATGGTTCTCGTACTGGACAAGGCACTGCAAATCCAGAGGGAGTGGGATCAGTGTGTCTTTTTTCTTGTTATTATGTGCCTACAAGTCAACTTATTTTCTATTAGGCACAGCCAGCACACGAGGCATCTCATCCCTCCGGCGAGGGAATTCATATTACGGTGCGCACACTTTCCTTATGCTTATGTTGTCCGATTCACAGTGGATCACACATCAGCGAGAATCCGGCAGGGCTACCCTCAACTTAAGATGTTCGATCACGTTTCCCCTAGATGGATGAGTTGTGGCTCAGGTACTGGAGATGTGGCGCATTGATCCAGATGATTCGATGCAATACGTATAGTCTCGCATCCTGGAGGACTTGTCAATAGAGAAAAATCCTATTTGTGACGTGTTTGACATGGACAAAAAAATCCATCATTGGTTGGATGATGCATGAATAAATTAAGGACGTACGAGAGTACGGTGTTACGATTACTCAATGACGCCATGGAAGGAGATATATCATTGACCGGGACCGTCCATCCTGACATCGACATCCCTAAGATACACTACCCACGATGTCTTCAGAGAAGCACAATCGCACCTAGATGTGAGCCTAGCGCGATACCTGTCCATTCAGACACCGCACACATCGTGATCTCATTCTTAAAAAAAGAGAGTAAATATATCCAGACCAACCATACGCACACGAACAACGCACGTACCTCGGAGATCATACGACGAGATGGCATGAACGATCTTGCCATCCACCTCGTCCAACACGTCCAGCCTCGCACCCGGGACCAAAAGCGCTTTTTTGGTGCGCAACCGACCCGGGTGTGTCGTAAATGCGACCATCGTCCGATCGATTCTCCCCCTCTGCCTGTCCACTCATACCCCCGCAACCCCGCCGATCACAACGACCACGTGCAGACAAACGTATGATTATATCGTCCAAGATATCCGTCCCTGTGATCAGCGGCAGCGACTCCGACATACGAATACCGCCCGTGGCGAGAACTTTGATAGACATTGAGGGCACGGGCATGATGGTCACGCGAATGCGGTAGCGAAACATCCCTTGGTAGACGTCGTTGGTGAGCACGATGATTGTGTAAACTTCGCGCGGCGGGA
>JBBPRH010000323.1:0-26324 GCA_038092915.1 Boletus pseudopeckii
TGCAGCTGATGAGGATGCTTTGCGGGGAGATGGAATGTAGTCAACGATGATCGAGTCAAAGGACGCTGGTGTTGATGACGCTGTTGAGGATGAGTACGTGTCTTTGACTTTGGAACAAAGTGACTTGCCATGCAGTGCTGGCTTTAACTTGGCTACAAGTCCCGATACAATCAGCTGGCGGATAGCATCACCGTCCAAAGGCTGGAAGTACATGGTTTCTAAGC
Organism: Boletus pseudopeckii; assembly: GCA_038092915.1. Lineage (NCBI taxonomy): Eukaryota > Fungi > Basidiomycota > Agaricomycetes > Boletales > Boletaceae > Boletus > Boletus pseudopeckii. The sequence continues at coordinate 225 of JBBPRH010000323.1, forward strand.
AGGTTTTTGAAGTGGTTGAGGGGGACGTACCTTGGGAGGTGGCTCTGTCTTTGCGGGTGTTGCTGCTGTCTCCTTCTGCGGAAGCTTGTAGGTACCAAGGGGATTCGAAGCCCTCCCAAAGTATGCAAGAACATCTCCCTTGGTCAGCATGCCTCGAATACCAGTTCCCTTGATGATCTCTGCATTGGTGATACCACCTTCAATGAGCAAACGGACGACAGATGGCATCAAATGCTTGGAGTGTGTTGGATGATGGAAGTGTGTCTTTGGCTGTTGGGTAGGCTCAGGTGTCAGGGACGAAGGCGGCGGTGAAGGAGAGGCAGCTGCAGAGGTCTCGGGTTTTAAGGCAGACGCTGATTTAGGCTCCTCCTTCGGTGCTGAGAGGTTCGATATGTCGTCACCTTCTTCTGCAAGGAGCGCAATAACTCTTCCGACAGGCACATTTTTTGTACCGTCTGGAGCCTAAGTGAGGGTGTAAGTGTGCGGGCTCAGTTGCGTCCCACTCAACAGACGTACCAAGATCTTGCCCAGAACGCCATCTTCCTGTGCCTCTACGTCGATTGTTGCCTTGTCCGTTTCCTGAAACGGGTAAGTGGACTGAGCCGGGTATACACGGCTTGACCACGCACGATTTCGAGCAAGACCTCGCCAGCGGAGAAGGATTCCCCCTCCGTTTTTTTCCAGGAAGTGATCCCACCCTCCGTCATCGTGGGTGACATGGCTGGCATCTCGAGGTTGGTAATGGCACGGCGGAGGGTGGTTTGGTGCAAGCCTTTACACAGTGCTCGGGTGTGAGCGCGGCAGTGGCGAAAGAAAGTGAATGAGTAGACATACATCTGCGGGGGATCGTCCGGGCGACGTGGGCAACGGTGCGAAATGACATTGCGTGGTGAGGAGCAGCAGCCTGTCGTGCCCTTTGCAGTGGTGCACAACTTCGTCTGAGTTCTTGCCGGAATGTAAGCGACCCCCCTTCGTTCACGAAATGACCCCCCTACTGTAGTCAGACGACCGTCCTCTCGAATTGTCCTACATACCGAAAAGGCCAACCAACAGACGCAGACGAGGCTTCGCCGGTGACATTGACGACCAGCCATTCAAATCTGACATTCGCTCGCTTTCTGTCTCGCTGCTTGCGCCACAGCGACGACCGCGCAAACAACACACGAACGCTCGATTTCGCTATAACATGTCCAAAGAGTTGGCAGAGTCGCTAGTAGCAGAACGCGTCACACAACTCGAGTAAGCCTTAGGCCTTATCGTTCATTATAACCCATCCCGAGCTTGCCGCTAACAACCACACAGTGTAATCATACAGCGGAGAAATGCGCTTCTTCATGAGATGTACCGCATGATGCAACAGAAACACAACGTCGGTATTCTCCTCGCACTGGATGATAAAACAGATTATGGAAATGATGAAGAGGACGCGGGCGAGGGGTTGAAACAGTTTATGGATAGGTTCGATCTTAGCAAGGAGTAAGTGTCGCTCTTTGTTCCGTTCTATCCGTCGATGAATACTGATGGTCTCGTGTACCGGGATACACTATTCTAACTCATATCTCGGCAGCCCAGAATCAGGCTTGATATCCAATCTATCTGACAGCGAGCTTTCCGTTCCGTTTCCTTCCGAAGAAGTCACAGAGGAGATAAAGGAACCAGCTGCACCTGATCTTGACTCTCCGATGTCTGAGCCGCCTGCGTCACCTACACATGCTAGATCACCTGTGCAGAAAGAAGAGGATGAGGAAGCTGAGATTAACGACGTCGTGGAAGCTGCTGCAGAAGTCGAGCCCCCCATATCACACCGATCTACGCCGTCCATCCAGCAACCCAGAGATGTACAAGAGAAGGAGGAGGAGGAAGAGGAAGAGGAGAAAGAGGAAGAAGAGGAAGAGGAAGAACAAGTATTACATCCCGAACCCCCCGAACCCCCCACCAGCGTACCTCCATTGCCTCGTCCGCTATCTCGCCCTGCATCGCCCTCTTCGCATCACAGTCCCGCAGTATCACGACACAGTTCGCGGATCCGGTCACCGCCCGTACCATCGCAATCCCCTCGGCGCATCAGCGTTGAGCCCATCACCGAGACGGTGGAGATGGACACTTCGGAACCTATGGAGGACATTCGTGAAGAGTCTCCCCAGTTGGTACTCCCATCATCGTCACCCGCACCTGCACAGACAATAGAGATAAACACCCAGAGCGAGGACACCACTATTGATGTCATGGCTGCGGCCGTGGCCGCCCCTTCGCCTTTGCCTGTTCCAGAGGATCTCCCGCGTCCGATGGTAATCCACACTGCCGTTGATGTCACATCCATCCAACCGTCTCTCCTCATACCCACGCCAACATCTCCCGCCCCTGCGCTGCCCGATTTTAGCTTTGAAGAAGCCGATGGTGAAACTCTCGAAGAACCTCAACAAGCGACCCTCTCGACGGAAGTTCAACATCATCACTTCAATCCCACCTATAACCTCCCACCTCTCAAAGCGCTCCCCCCCGAGTATCTCCGCAAAGGTAGATCGTCGAAACAGAAAAAGAGAGAGAAAGACAAGACGGACACCAAAGGAGGTAAGGAAGAGTGGGCACCACTTGGATTTGCTAAGTGGGGTGCGATCATCCGTGCAAACCCGATTTATAAAAAGGTATCGAGGGCAACGAAGTGCTTAAGCACAAAAGATTGGAGTGTATGTGTATTTACTCCCCTTTGATCGTGCGTTGAACACCTGCGACTCTGTGCAGGTCGCAATCACAGAGCTGAGGCTTATGCGCACGCTGGAGCGCGTCGAATCGCTCGAAAATGTAGCGAAGTGGAGTTATAGGCAACCCAAAAAACAGCGGAATCTGGGAGGGATGACGAAGACACACTGGGATTATCTGTTGGACGAGATGGTACGTATCCTTATCCGTATCCTTTGTACTTTCCATTTTCTGCTCTCGCGGGCTTCTATTGTGCTTGATGTAGATTAAATGACGGGGCTCATACTATCTACTGACGACAGAAATGGATGCGTGTCGACTTCCGGGAAGAACGCAAATGGAAATACGTTCTTGCTTTCAATGTCTCCACTGCCGTTCTCGAATGGCACGAAGCCGGGACTCGCGAAGAACGCATCAAGCTGGGCATCTGTATGCACTGGAAGCGACCGCGTACGACCGATTCCACCTCGCAGCAACGGCGACAACAGGACATGGAAGTGGACAATGAGGGAGTTGCCTGCGAACAGGGTGACAAAGAGCACGCGTACAGTGACCAGGAGTCTATAGATGACGATGACGAGGGGGAAGCGGAACCAAGGGACATCGTTGATGCGTTGGAGACAAGGAATGCCCTGGAGGAGGCGTTGGAGGGGAGTGGGTCGAGATTGGGTTCGGGGTCGGGCGAGTCAGGGGAGAGTAGTCAGAGGCAGAGTATTGGCCCTGATGGCATTCTGAGGCCGAAAGTGGAAGACGTGGAGGACTCGTCCGCGTTGGGCAACGTGGGTGGTGCGTGGAGGGATGCAGATGCGATGGACGTTGATGGCGTTCGGCCTGGCGAGGTTGAGGGGGATAAAGCTACAGATAGCGACACTGGGAGGAGGCAGACGACGAAGACGGAGGTGATTGATCTCGCGGGGCTCAAACCAGACTCGAGCGATCCAGTCCTGGGTTCACAGCCAGGCTCGGAATCCCAGAGCGGCACCCAACCCATATCGACCCCAAGCAAGTCGGCGCCGAAGTCGAACTTGTATGCACCATTAAGAGAACGGATCGCATACTCTGACGACAGCAAATTGTTCGTGGACAACGACGACCTCGATCTCGTTAACGCACTTGCGGATCTCACTACGGAAGATTCATCATCGCGCGCTCTCGATCTCGGGTCTGCTTCCCCTCTCGACCTTTCCGACCTCTTCCCCGAGCTCCAGCAACTTGGTATGCTTGATGTTGCACCTTCCGAGCCGAAGAAGAGGTCCGACAAGAAGTCGGAGCGGGATGACAACAGGCGTATTGACGACGCTGGGTACACGAAGATAGCACCCATGGGTAAATTCATGCTGTATAAGCCAACATTACTTGGCCCTTTGCAACCCGTGAGGCGGTGGAAGAACGGGAGGTGGCTTCCTCCAGAGGAGCCTGCTGTCACCGAGGCTGAGAGTTTGTTGAATAAAATTACTGACGAGCAACTTTCTGGTGAGTCCAAACTTTAGTGATTGAGTGTGGGTAATACGGGCCCCGTCTCATCGGTTCCTTTTCTTCGAAGAACTCTTCGACGGCGTTAAACCACAGACCATCGGAGGGATCGTTGTCCCACATCCTCCAAAAGATAATAAAAAACGGCTTGATCATGCATGGAGCCCTTCAGAAGATGCCCTCCTCAAATCCTTTGTTGAAAAGTACCCTTCTAATTGGACCCTTATCACGGATTCCTTCAATTCCACACGCGTGACGATCTCAATTGACAAGCGGACGCCTTGGGAGTGCTTTGAACGCTGGAACCTCAAGTTTGGTGGCAAGCCGAGTGGTATCCCCGGCCATGCGGACGTAATCTCTCCGGCGGACGGGACGCCGCCCCCTGCCACGCTTTCTACGTCCCCGCAGCAGGTCCAGATGACGACGAGGGGTGTGAAGCGCCTCGCGAACATCAATATCGCCCAGGGCCAAGTCGGTGGGGTGGGTCCGACGGGTGTGACTATCACTTCGGACACGATAAAGAGACGAAGACACTCGCTTATGTATGAGACGATACGAAAGACGGCAAAGAAAAGGGAGGTGGCGCAGAAGGCTTCGAGTGGTGCGTTTCTTGACTAGTCTGTGGATGATTGCTAAAGGATTGGCAGTGAACCAGAGAAAACCTCCAAACATCCATGACACGCATGGCCAGTATAATAAGATGCCGAAGCTCACTCCCGCCGAGCTTAGCCGGATGAAAGGAGAGAAAGAATCGAGGGATCAACAGGATCTGTTGATGGCACGACGGAGGCACGAGGAGCTTACAAGACAACAATTATTGCGTGCACAGGTTATTCATTTCTTGCCTTTGATACTGTCACATCAATTACTCACTGATATTCTGTGCAGCAAGCACCAGTTGCGGCAACTGCTTCTGCCCAACAACAACAACAACAACAACAACAACAACCACAGCAACCACAGCAACAGCAGCAACAACCGCAACCACAGCAACCACAACCGCAACAACCACAGCAGCAGCAACAGCAGACAGGCAACGGCGCTTCTCGGCCAGCTACCCAACCTTCCCAACCCGTTTCACAAGTCCGTGCTCAACCCACGGTCCCTCAAGTCAATATCTCACAGCAGCAGCGAATGCCAACTCCGATGTCTGCAGCAGCAGCCTCGCGCATATCACCACAGCAGATGCTTCATGTCCAGGCAGCGCAAGTGCGTGCGAATGCTATCACGGCTGTCTCCCAGTCGCAAGCCCAAGTACATGCCCAACTGCAGGCTCAAGTACAGGTTCAAGCGCAAGCACAAGGTACACCTCAGGCCGCTCTCAGTAGTCTACCTGTTGGTGCGCACCTCTCTCCACCATACCACTCCCGGGCAGCGACGTCCTCGCCCGGTATTGGTTCCGCTCAACAAGCTTCTCCTCCTCGGACTGTGGTCACTCCTTCGAACGCTGCTTCTCCACGCCCACCGTCTGCTCAGCCTCAGCTGCCAATGCCATCACCCCAGATCCCCGGGAACGCGATGTCCCGTCCAACAAGCAACATTGCAGCGCATTATCTACCAGTGGTACCTCCTGGCGCGCATTTCACGCAGGAACAGATGGACCAGGCGTTGAGGCTTTCGTCACTTATGCAGGTGAGAGGTTTCTTGTGTGTGAGATAATAGACGAAGCGATTTCCGCTAACACACGACCTCGCTTTTGGCCTGGTGCAGCGGACGACAATGACACAGGTGCAGCAAGGAGCACAGTACCCTTCACAGAGCTAGCTGTACATGTCGTTGGGATTATCGGATGTATTTTCATGTTGATATTTTTTTCTTCCACGTATTTTACACATTTTCCCTTCTCACTAACCATCGAGTGTAAGGTCGCTGACCATGGGCTGGTAAATGACATTACAGGCATTCATTCAATCATTGTATTATTTACATGCTCACTTCTCTATAGGTCATCCTTACTCGTTTGAAGTTTGATCCTGATGGGTAACGTGAAAAACTCACCGACACTGATTCCAGTCAAGTACGACCCTCAGTCATCATCATCGTCAACTGGGCTGACACTTAGTCCGAATCTCAATTCCTGGCATATATGAGGCAAGCCCATTGTAACCTCGTCTTCAGTTCCTTCTCTTGTTCCTTCCCGTATCTGCTCTCTTCTCTGCGCTCATCTCTCTCACTGCTGTCTACTTGCTTTACCAATGGCTATCTCTCCCAAGGACGCTATGCTGTCGACGTTCGCATGTACCATGTGCTACCGTGTTGGTCTCCTCCAGATGCCATCACTCAGCGATGTGGACCAGGTCCTGGTTGCCTCCCGCTCACCAGGCGCCGGATCCACGACCTCGATCGACATGCACGACGCTTCATCCCCTCCCAGTTCCACTGCCTCAAGCTCTGACGGTGACTGGAACGACGTGACCAATTCTCCGACGTTTGGCATGGCGCAACTGAAAGCCGGATTTGTTGGGATGTACTTGTTGGTCACCGCACTTGTCGTTCAAGTTGCCGTCATTGCGTCGGATGTCATCTCACTCAAGGACCGCATCACCGCAGTCGAAGGCAAACAAACACCCGTGTTGGTCTATGGCCCGGAAACCGAAGCGCTCACACGACAAGTCAACAAGTTGTGCGAACGAGTAATATCTCAGGAAGATCGCATGGCTGGTCTAGAGCTTTCGCAGCGTGCGGAGACGGATTCATACAAGAAGACGGTTCAGGAACTCACCACCAAGCTCGACATCATGAAGGTCGATGACGACAACAAGAGCTGTGGCGGCGCTCTCGAGAATCTTCGCCAGTCCTTCAAGAACTTCCAGCAGTCGATGGAATGCCAGGCGGCGAGGATCACAGGGGTCAAGGCCGACACCGCCCGCAAGATCGCTCTCCTCCAGTCGGAGCTAGCCGGCGTTCATGCAGAGCTTGTCGGGGTCAAGACGGCAACCGTGCCTGTGAACGCCTCGTCGGTCAGCCAGACTGCGAAGGAAGCCCGTAAGGCGCGGATTCTTGCAGGTGTCGCACAGTTGATAGAGGATGCTGACATGGCAGAAGGTAATAAGTTTCCTTGCCGCCGTTCATTTGAGATGTAGTCGTTGGCTAACATGACATGTGCGTTCAAAGAAAAAATGTGTCCTCTGCCTCCTGTCGTCGCCCGAAGCTCAGCATGCGTTGCGGTCTTTCAAGATACGCTAGCAGCTTCGACTTCATCCGGTGGTTCGTCAATCACACTCCCAAACTATAGTACGTGTCGTAGATGTCTCGGATACTTCCTTGCCCAGTCCGACACCACATATTGTAGGAAAAACCGAAGGAACGACGGTCAAGAACCTCGAGATTACCAAGGAGCCTCTTACCACTGCTCACGTCAATGTCGCTCAGCCTGGCGCTGACAAGATACCCGCGATACCCATGATACCCACACCCACGATACTCATGGAACGCCTGATACCTGCGAAGAGCAATGGTAAAGAGAACAAGCCATGCAACCGCTCGACGATGACGCTTCAAGATACCAAGACGTCCCAGCCTGGTGCTGGACGGTCCCCGGACGTCAGTGACAAGCCCCCTACGGCGAGTCCAAAGAAGGCCCAGCCTGGTGCTGGGTTACCTTCGAAGATCTCCGCACTGCCGAAGCCTCGCAAGTCGATGTTACCGGCACCACGGAAATCACCTCTCTCTAGTCTTGCTAAGTGTGCTGGTGTTGTCGATGGTAGTTCATCCAGTGGTGCGCCCATCGGCGATCGTGCTGCTGTGATTAATGCTTACCGTTTTCGTGTTACATGACAGAAGTCAAGATAGCTGACCGTCTACCCGGGGGGTCTGAGACCCAGACGGAACAGCCGAAGACTGTCAAGGATGCTCCCATTGTTACATACAGACCTCCTTTCGAATTTGCATGTGAGTAATTTGGTGGATATCTTGTTGGTCTATGTCTGACTCACGTTAGTATCGAAGCTAGTTGAGAAGGAACCTCCCGTTGTGTTGCCTACATCGTTCTCTCTAACAGCACTGGATGCTGCGTTACAAGCGATGCAGGTGGATGGCGACGACTTTCTGACGCTCGTGCCAGCGCCCAACTGCTCGAATGATGACCTGAGTTTCTCGACAATATCTCCCATTTCTATGAGTCTGTTGATTGTTCCTTACTGGGTTCATTCCACGCACTAACAACACCTTGTGACTTCAGAGACGAAACGAAACGACAATTATGAAAGCATGATTTATGTTCCCCCCAAGCAAAGGAGTATGGATATCAAGCCCTCAAGAAATCCTCTGAAATCCACATGTGAGCGATTTCATACCTTGCCCTACTCGTGCTGACAAGTGCTAGTGGCGACACTGGTTGAGAACGAGGTCTCATTACCCGCCTCGTCGTCGCTGACGGCTCTCGATGCGGCGTTGCAAATGTTGCAGGGCAAGGGCGACATTTTGACGCTCATGCCGGGACCCGACTACCCTAGTGTGGACTTCAGTTTCTCGGCGATGACTCCCATTTTCCGAAGTCCGTCGACCCTTCCTTCCGCTGTGTTCCACGCACTCACGATGAATCTTAGAGGCGAGACCCCATTGCAAGCGCGAAAGCATCTACATGTCCCCCATGAAGACCTCGACTGTCAAACCCTCGCGAAGACTCTAAGCCAAATTACCAGTTGCTTGGGTAGATCCTCACAGCGCGTCTTCTAAACTGCCACGACCGGAGCGCTAATTTCCGGCCAAAGCGTTGACGTAGCAAGCTTGCGCCATCGATATGGTCACGCCGTGTGCACTATGTTCACTCAGAGTTTGCATGCCTTCCTCTCTGCAACGGGCCATGATGCCTTTGGACAGTTTCATTACGATGGCATTATGTGTGCATTGGACTGCTAGTGATACGCAATCCCGAAGAGCATGTCGGGATGGCCACGGACACTCAGGCCAATATTGTAGCCATGGACTACTACTGTAGTAGTTAGTACTGAGTAGTACTGTATACAGTGAATAAATTGAATCTCCGATATTCGGAGTTTAAACTCACACTGTGCCCCCCGCAAGTTTGGAGAGGACCTTGATTAAGCGTTCCAGGCTGGTGTTTCGCTCCGGCCTACGTGTTTTCCCCTTCGACAGCCCACTCCTCATTCAAAACGGCGTCGGCTGGTGGAAGCGTCAATCGACGCCCGGAGTCTTCAGCCAGGTCGTCGGCGATGGATAATCCTCCAAACGCCAACATACACACCATCGTAAAGGCTCAAATTGTCTTCCTCCTCTCGACACTCACGGAAGACAATTTCGAGAGGAACCAGCTTGAAATACGTTCGGTATGTTCCCGCTTTTCTCCCTCATTTTTCTGCTCAAATCCTCATGCTGCGCGACACAGCTCTCGGAGCAGCACGGTCTCGACACCTACCTCCACTTCATCCGTCGTCTCATCGTCCATTCTCAAGGTCGTCTCGCCTTAGCCGCCCCTCCCACTGCGTTTGACACATCTACCGCCTTAACCTTCCGTCTACTTGTCCAGGAGACTCAGCGTCTCGCTCGGGACCCTTTTCTCGCAGACCGATTCCGGGACGGCGTAGACAAGGGCGAAGGGGATGCCTTCAGGCATTTTGATCTCCTCCGATTTGTAGATCGTGTTTCTCTCAGGCCGCTCGAGAAACTTGTTTTGGCTTCATCCATTGTCGCTGGTTCTACCCGCAAGGAAATGTCTACCCAAGCTGCCGCTCTTATCCGTGTCGACTTTGAGAACGCCGTCCTCTCTCTCTGCCAACATCCCTCATTCGACCACGCCGATCTCTCCCCTCAGCAGATTGCAAAACTCATGTCAAACTTGTTGTCCGACTCCAATTCGGAAACCCCCGTGTTGGATGCCACCCAGCGCCAGGCCCTCATCGCGGCTGCACAAGCCAAGTATGGACCGGAAATAGTTGCTCCTATCTTGCAGCGCATCTTCCCTACATTGAGGTATGCCGCGCAATGCATGCTCTTCATATTTCTGTACATGACTAATAGGGCTTACTTATGCAGCCTTCCCCCTGGTGCATCCCTTGTCCAGACCCTGATCCAACTCGGCCCGGAGATTACTAGCGATGCAGATACAGTCCGTGCGCTCCTGCTTCGGTTCGGCATCTCTGATGCCAATCCTCCACGGGGTGCTCAAGTTGTCGAGATCATATCCAGCTTGGCTCGGCTCGCTGCGGAGGGTACGACTCTGTGTGACGTGGGGGCTTTGGTGAGGGCTTTGGGTAGTTTCGTAAGTTTGAAGGGAGCGTGGTATCCCTCGCTGTTGACACGTTTTGCAGCATGTCAACCTTAACTGGGCCAACGTCATCAAGGCATTTGACTGGCCTGATCGTCACGGAGTCGACACGGCCACGCTAAAGTTGTTGATCGCCATCCTCCTTAACTGTCCGCGGGATGCCGATCCGCATGCGGTGACTGGGTTCTGGGGAGTATGGAAGAATTCTTTATACCAACTCAAGCTTCTCGATGCCCTTTTATCCTTGCCCGCAGACACTTTCAATTTTGTGTCCTTGCCTGGTCATAGGATTGTCACTGTAGATGATGTAGCAGCTGCAAGTCCTACGATCAAATCATTGGCCGCCAACGTTCAGGGGCATACGTGGAACTCTCTTGATCTCTTCGAAGTTTTAGTACGGCTTGCAGATTCAGACAATGCCGACATCCGGAATTGCGTACGTGATATGCTGGACAAGGCACTCAAGATAAGCGCAGAGCTGGTTCATATGGGTCTACTTCAGGTTCCAGTATGTCATTACTCGCATACGCTTTAACGTTGTCCAACACCTATTATAGGATCAGAACTGGGGTGACATTCGTCTCGAGTATTCTCGCAAGCTGTTGGCTATGTTTCTGGCGGGTCACCCGAACCATCAGCTTGTCTTCATGCGGTTGTGGCAAATTGACCCCGCGTATCTTCTCGGCGCTTTCCGTGATTTCTATGACGAGAGTGCTCTCAACATTACTCGCATTTTGGACGTTGCGCAAGACCTCAAAGTGAGGAACTACAATCTTTCACATCCAGATTCCCGTCTAACTTGCTGTAGATCCTAGAAAATCTCTTGGATTCGCGGCCCTTTACATTCGCTCTGGACGTCGCTGCACTGGCTTCTCGCCGAGAGTACTTGAACCTAGACAAGTGGCTTGCTGACAATGTCACTGCCCACGGTGCTGAGTTCCTTCGCTCCCTGATCCATTTCTTGGAAATCAAGATGGAGAGCGAAAAAGTCTCGAGAACGTCGGATCCTGCAGTGGACGGTTGTACTATGCCTCTTAACCCTCAAAGTATTGCCATCTTCCTCCGTACCCTGCGAAACAAGTCCGTACTTTATTTCCGTATTTGAACTTCATTAACATGACTGCGTCACATAGCTCCGCTAAAATGCCCCGCGAGGACATAGACTATTGCCTCGAGGTCCGCAACACTTGTCTGCAAATTCACCCCCGCCTCATGAACCTCATCCCTGGCACCGACACGGAACCCGGTTTTGCTGTCGTCAACTACTCGGCCGAGATTGAGGCCGAAGTTGACGCTATATACAAGGAAATGTACGACGAACAAACGAGCATTGACGAAGTTATTGCTCTTCTTCAACGCAGCAAAGCTTCATCGGACCCTAGAGACCACGAAATCTTCTCCTGCATGCTCCATTTCCTATTTGACGAATACAAGTTTTTCCAGTCCTACTACCCCGCCCGCGAACTTGCTATGACTGGTTACCTCTTTGGCTCAATCATTCAACACGAATTGGTCGATCTCATTCCGTTCGGGATAGCGCTTCGCTATGTCGTCGACGCCTTGAGCTGCCCCTCCGAGACGAACTTGTTCAAGTTTGGATTGCAAGCTCTGGCCCGGTTTGAGAGTCGTCTTCCGGAATGGCAGCCACTCTGTCAGGCGTTGTTGAGTATTCCGCAGCTGATGGAAGCTCGTCCAGACCTTGCGGCTACTATTCACCGTGCAATAGCCACTGGAGTAGATGGGTCGAATGGGGACATCAGGGCTCACACAACTGATCCAGCTCCGGTGTTCATGGCCATCCAGCCAGACAAGTTGGACACCGAGGTTGTCAAGCCGGCCGAGGAATTATCCGACAAGGTTCTGTTCATTGTGAACAATCTTGCACCCAGCAACTTCGACGTCAAACTTACAGAGATGAAAGACCACTTTGATGATACTTACGCAAGGTGGTTTGCCAATTATTTGGTTGACCAACGGATCAGTGCGGAGCCCAACAACCACCAACTTTATCTTCGTTTCTTGGACGCCCTCGAGACGCAAAAATTGGACAAGCTCATTCTCCAGGAGACATTCACCAAGTCTGCGGCGATGCTCAACAGCGAAAAAACGATGCAGGTCACGTCTGAGCGGGCAACCTTGAAGAACCTCGGCTCTTGGCTTGGGACTATCACGCTCGCGAGGGACAAGCCAATTCGTCATAAAAATCTTTCCTTCAAAGATCTACTCGTCGAAGGTTACGAAAGTGGACGGTTGATTGTTGCTATTCCATTTGTGTGCAAGACTCTTGAACCTTGTGCGAAATCCAAGGTGTTCAAGCCTCCGAATCCATGGCTCATGGCCGTCGTCTCACTTCTTGCGGAGCTCTACCACTTTGCCGATCTCAAGCTGAACCTAAAGTTTGAGATCGAGGTGTTGTGCAAAGGGCTCGACATTGATCTTGACACAGTCGAAGCAACTATGATTCTGAGAAACCGGCCCACGGCCGATGCTTCGGCCCCCGCACCTGGTCTCCCAGACTACGTCAATGATGTAGAATCGTTGTCGATGAACGGATTTGAGGGCGGAATGCAGGGCCAAGGGCAAGTTATGTCACTCGGCTCCGCCGCTGCTACGGAGACTCAGAGGGCGATTGGGGCGCATATCGAGTCGATTTTGGTCGGATTGGCATCGAGTGTCATCATCAGTCCCCAACTTGCGCCGTTGCACGTCAATCATTCATTCAAGAGGGCTGTCCAGTTGGCCGTCGATCGCTCAGTTCGCGAGGTATGTGTGGTTCATTGTTTAGGTGGAGGTTTTATGTGCCAACTATGGTCTTTCCTAGATCATCGTGCCTGTTGTCGAGCGCTCGGTCACGATTGCAGGGATTTCTACCCGTGAGCTCGTTACGAAGGACTTTGCTATGGAGTCTAGCGAGGACAAGTTACGCAAGGCTGCCCATTTGATGGCCCAGAAGCTCGCTGGAAGTCTTGCCCTGGTGACCTGCAAGGAACCTCTCAAAAGCAATCTCGGTGGACACCTTCGTACTGCGCTTGTTGACCATGGCTTCAGCGAACAAGTGATATCTGAGCAGGTTCTTTCTATCCTTGTAGCCGACAATGTGGAGGTCGCTTGTTCTGCTATCGAAAAAGCTGCGATGGAACGCGCGGTGGCGGATGTTGATGATGGGTTTGCCACCTCCTATGAAGTTCGCCGCAGACACAGAGAGCTTCGTAGTGGTCAGGCGTTTTGGGATCCCGCTGCTCCTCCCACCAACTTTTCGGTGGCCCTTCCTGACCCTTTGCGTATCAAAACTACAGGTCTGCAGGCTCATCAAGTTGCGGTGTATGAGGATTTCTGTGAGTATTATGTGGCCTGTTCTGTCATGCTACTAACACGGAACCACAGCTCTCGATCCCAAGAGGCGGCCTCCTACCATGAGTCGGCCTGGCTCGGCGATGGCATATTCGCGTGGAGATCATCTTCCTCCTGCCGTTTACACTGGCTCTCCCACGCCGGAGCAGGGGATGAGTGCTCTGAGCCACCCAGAGGCGATGGAACGGTTCACGGTTTGTCTGATAACTGCCGACGCTTTGCCTCGTACTAACCCAAGAGTTCAAGATCACTGTCAGGGACCTAGAGAGCCTTGTCGTTCAGCTGCCCATAGCTTCTCTCTCAGCACTGCCTTCAAACCACGATATTCGCCACTTGGTTCGCCAAGTGCTCTACATCGCTGCTCAGTCGGTAGACCACCACCGCACTCCGTTGTTGATATCTCAGAAGATTGTGCAATTGCTGTATAAGACATCGTCTCAGCTAGGTAGAGAGATTTACGTGGCACTTTTGGATCAACTATGCCACTCGTTCGAGGAAGTTGCGAAGGAGGCCATCACCTGGCTTTTATATGCCGAGGATGAGGTTTGTACTTCGTCAAACTTGACTTGTGCTCGTACTAACGTTGATGTAGCGCAAGCTCAATATTCCGGTGACCGTCACTCTTCTCCGCAGCGGACTTGTGAACACTTCGCTTCAGGACCAACAATTGGCCAAAAGCTTGTTCCAGGATCCTCGTCCGACCCTGCAGAGTTTTGCGGCTGGCCTCGTCCGAGAGTGCTTGTCGAGTGACCCGCCCGTCGCATCCCAAAATCAGCTGACGTATACGATAGAGGTCTTGGGACAGCTCGTCCAAGCTGGAAAAGCCAACGAGGAGTAGGTGTATTGCGCTATCGCTTATTAACATGGTCTCATGTGCTTCAAATAGTGTCCAACGTCTGTTAGACGACCTCCGTGGTGTCGTAAGACGGCCGAGTAACGCCGTTGCTTCCGATGCGGTTGTCGTCAGGCAGCCTTCGGTCAAACCTGAGACTGAACAGCTCAGGGAGAAACTCTTTTCCTGGTTCCAGCAATGGGTCACTATCTTCCAACGTTCACACTCCCCAGAGAAGGCATTTGTCCCATACATCACCCAGCTGACCAAGCAAGGTATCCTGAAGGTTGAGGACGTCTCTTCGTTCTTCTTCCGTGTCTGCGCCGATTCCAGTGTCAACAGCTACCTCAAATGTGTCGCTGCGGGAGAGTTCGATTACGCTTTCCAGGCTTTGGATGCAATGTCACGCTTGATTGTCTACATCATCAAGTACCACGGGGATGCTGCTGGTGTCAACAGTGACCAGGCAAAAGTACACTACCTCACTAAAATCTTGTCAATCTTCGTCCTCGTCTTGGCCAATATGCACGAAGACCAAGGGGTCATGTTCCAGCAGAAGCCATTCTTCAGATTCTTCTCCAGTCTTATTAATGACCTGCACGCAATGGAGGCGAACCTCGGATCTGCATATTTCCAGTTGTTGACCGCCATCAGGTACGCCCGATCCAAGGAAGGCGCGTCAGTATTGCTCATTATGATTTTCCAGTGACACTTTCAGCTCATTACAACCCACCTACTTCCCTGGTTTCGCGTTTTCATGGCTGAGTCTGGTTTCCCACAGGCATTTCATGCCCAAGTTGCTCCTGTCCGAGAATCGAGAGGGCTGGTCCGCGTTCCATAAGCTTCTGTTGTCTCTCTTCAAGTTTTTGTCACCATTCCTCAAGGAAGCAGACCTTCAACTTGCCGCTCGCGACCTCTATAGAGGCACACTCCGCCTCCTTCTCGTTCTCCTTCACGACTTCCCCGAGTTCCTCAGCGAATACTACTTTAGTCTATGCGATGTCATCCCACCCCGCTGCATCCAACTCCGTAACATCATTATTAGCGCATTCCCTCTCTCCATCGTCCTCCCTGACCCCCACTTGCGCAACATCAAATTCGACTCGATCCCCGAAATGGGCCCCATTCCACCCATCCTGTCCGACTTTGCTTCGGGCATTAAAAATGCTGATCTCAGAAACGGCCTGGATCAGTACCTCCTAAACCGAGGCACCCCCACCTTCCTCGCTTCACTCAAAGATCGCTTGAAGTTATCCGTGGTCCCGGAGGGCACCACCGATACGTACAACCTCTCCCTCATCAATTCTTTGGTAATGTATATCGGAGTGTCGTCTGTCGCGCAGGCGAAGGCACGCAGCGGGTCGTCTGTCTTCGTCTCAAGCGACCCAGGCGTTGTTGCTTTACAGTACCTAGCTACTAATTTAGATGTTGAAGGTGAGGGTGTTCATCAGTGTGTCCTTTGCCCGCGTGTTCATGTGCAACCTTAGGACAACACCACCTCCTGAGTTCCATGGTGCTCCACCTGCGATATCCCAACGCCCATACTCACTGGTTTTCCTCCCTCTTGCTCCACCTCTTCGTTGAGGTCAAGGACGATTGCTTCCGTGAGGTGATGACTCGGGTTCTCTTGGAGCGTTTCATCGTCCACCGTCCTCACCCATGGGGAGCGCTGGTCACGTTCATTGAGCTCCTTAGGAACCAGAAATATGAATTCTGGAGCAAAGAGTTCATTCGTGTTGCCCCGGAGGTCACCATGCTTCTCGAGAGTGTGAGTGCTCTAGTCTGATCCCATCTGTGGTTGCTGACGTCTGGGCCAGGTCGCGAGGTCCATCTATCAGTCCTAGACTCGCTTTGTCTTTTTGTCGCTGCTATCTGTCGCACATATCTGTTTCCCTTTGGGTTTTCTTCCCTTCAGCTCCTTTCTTTTCACTCTCTTTTCCTTCTTGCCTCTTCGCTTCCTCTACCCGCAATCTACTGTATTGTAACAAGTTTCCACCCATTCAAGTGTTGAACTAGGTGTAACACGTGAACTTTGATGATATCGGGCGTACTTTCTTTGCATGCACGCTTCCCAAGGCACACGGTCCGTGGTGATTACTTTTCTGCGTTGCTTATAACTCTGTTCTGTCGTGATTGTTGAAACGCCCCACTCCTCGATTGTTTATATGAGACCTGGTCCGCTTTCGCGCCCCCAGCGATTATCTTGTCACGATCCTTACCGTACAATGTACAGACGAATTCTATCTATATACTTATGGCGTCGTATGGGCGTCGTATTTGCTAATCGAGCCATGACATGCGTTCGTTCCAAATCCATTTACCTGCCGTGTGTTGATCATGCGCGTCGGGGGGTGTCCACCCATAGACGCTGATGGTACGGAAAGCATAAGTTATTTGTCCACCCGTTGCGAAAGGAGAGAAGGAAAGGGCAGGAAACATACCCTGCACCTTGCACGCCTGCGGCACCAATCATGTCCGCACGACCGTCGACGACGAGCCAATCAGGTGAGAGCACGCCGGTGCGGATGGGGAAGAGCCGGACGGCGCGTTCGAGGCCGGATATGTCTGTCGATTGGAGGAAGAGCGCGACGCTTTGGACGTCGTAAGGGTGAGGTTGGCAAAACAGGATCGCTAGCAGCGGATCGGATCGGGTCGATGTCGGGGAAACAGGTGTGTGGTGCATGGTATCGGCAACGTCAGGATCAATGCTGCAAGGTAGACGCTTGACAAGGAAAACCTCTCACCCGAAGACGGCCGCTCGAAGCGTATCGCGCCGAAACGCCACGTCCCGTCGGCGTACGCCCAGGTCCCCCGCGCTCGTTCGAGCCAGCGTTGAACGAGCGGTGTCTCGGCGCACCCGATGACGACCAGGTTTCCCTCGTAGATACCGATTGGCGCGTGTGTCGTCTCGATTTCGGAGACGCTGACGATCTGGGCGTCGAGCGCGTGGAACAAGTGGAGGGCGTGTGCGATGCGGAGGGCTGCGGAGAGCTCTGGGCAGGGCGCGAGGGATGGGACGAGTAAGGTGAGTGGGGCCTGTGTAGAGAGGATGGCTTGGAGACGCTGGGGCGGGACGCAGAGGCGGTGTGTTGTAGTCGCCAAAGGGTCAGTACATGGGAGGATCTGTGGGCGGACCATGCGCTTCAAAACAAGTGGGGGTTCGTCGAGCAAAGCTCCATACCTTCCAAGGTGGTTTGCGGTGGAACCCTGTGGTGTTGGTGCCCCTCACGAACAAGTTCGTATCGCCAAGGTCGGCTAGAACATCGTCACCATCGATCGCAAGTATCGTCGCTTTCTTGATGTCATCGCAAGCAGCAACCCAGACGTCCGCGTCGAGCGAGAACACGGAGACATTCGTCGTCTGTACTGACACGTGTCCATCGGGGGTGGTCGTCACTCGGAGCCGACCCAGCCTAGACATCTCCGTCAGCAAAAACAGTCGACTGGATGACGAGCGTATGGTACTAACAATCCAGGAGTCGTTAGTGCTTGGATCTGCCATCCATTCAGCGATCCACTCTCGGCTGGGACTGCAACCGTGAGGGTGAAGCTGGTTGTCTGGTCCGTAAGTACATTGGTGCGTTGTGCCCCTCCCACCGAGCGCGGCGATGACAAAGAAAAGTACACCCGATCTAGAAACGCCTGTACGCGCTCGTTGAACAAGATGTCGAAGTACCAATGGGGCCGTCCGGGATCTTCGTGGTACCTGTCCATGAACCAAACGGCGTCAGGAAAATCGGGAAGAAGGAACGTCTCGCAATGGAGCGAGCGAGGAAAGTACGAGGTAGATGCACGTACGTTACATCCGCATTGGGATCCCAGGTCTTCAGTATCTCAACTTGTTCACGCGTATGCCATGGCGGGACGTTGTCATCCGCCCCTCTGCAAGCGATGAACGCCGTCAGTTGACGAAGCTCACCCGGAATTCAAAGATGAATTAAACACGGCACATGACAAGTATCCCATGTCCCATTTTGTTCTTGTTCTCTCCCGTTGAGCATTCGGACGACTCACCCATGCAAGGCCAACACAGGTTTGCTAACCAAGTTCCCCAAAAACAAGTCATTGTCGTCTGGCGTGAGTGAACTATCGAGGACAGCACGCAACGCTGGATCGACAAAGTGCGCAAAACGACTCATACACCACGAGACGTATGCTTGTGATTTGATGTATCCAGCCGCCGGAACGACTAGAATATGGAAAGGGACGGAGGGCAAGATTCAGTGTCGACCCTTGCAGCGTGTGAGAGAGGGGCGGAGAGGACGCACCAGCGCATACGCGATCGGGCCACCTACTCGCCATGTACCATGTGCCTTGTCCACCATTCGAGTGGCCCATGAGGATGACGCGCGTATCGGTATCGAAGCCCCACTGAGCCCATCTTCCAGAACCAGAGCTGGATAGAATGCGCGAGAGGGCAGAAACAGCTGCGAAAGCATCTGCCGTTGATGGGCCGTGCCAATCGAGTCCCTGCCAATAGACAGAGATGAGTAAAAAGTTTGGATGAAGAACGCAAACCCACCCAAGCAGTTCGCCCTTGCGGCATCACTACCCACGCGTATGTTTGCCGTAGAAGTGAATCCGCCCAGAACGACTGGGTGAGGATGTCTGCACCAGCACCATCTTGGATCGATCAGACGAGGATTCGAACCACATGCATATATTATGATATCGAGTCAAGCCTCGGACTTACGAAGCGCAAGAATAGGCTCGTTGCCTCTGCACTTGCTGGTGTCAGCCCTGTCTCGTTGTCCCAGGACAGTCTGGGCCTCCTTTGGGGGTTTCACTAAAAACACAGTGGGCATCGACTTTGCAAAGAAATACGAAGCTTGGATAGGAACGTGCTTCTCTGGCGTCCAAAGCGGAACATGAGTCAGTGGGAGAGTGGTCTGGAAGACGAATGTGTTCTGGATCATAGGCTGTGCATCATGACGCGTGTAAGATGGAGTTTGTTCGGTATTTGGTTGGCACAAGGGCGTGAAGGGCACGCATGTAAGCTCGATGTCCAGCTGCTTGACTTCCTCTGGTATTTTTTCAGGCGAGGATATAGATAACCGGAGGGGTATGATACGGGATTGGGTCGGCGCGAGACGTACAGGCACCCCATCGAGAAGTGCAACGGATAATGAAGGTGGAAGATGTATTGAGCTAGGAACAAGGCGCGCACGGACGACCGACCAGTACCCTTGGCCATCCTCGGTCCAACGTCCGAAATCAAGACACTGAAGCCCGATACCGACTGCGTCTCCAAACGGCGTGCCATCGACGATGTGAGGGGTTATCGAGTGTGCGAGGACGTGCCGGAGTGGTGCATCCTCGATGGGGAATTGGATTCCGCCTGTCTCCAGCGAAGGAGTCAGGGAGCATGTGAACTGGAGAGAGACGGAGAAATTGAGTGTTAGGATTGGATGGGGGGAAGAGTATGCAGATGGGTCGCCAAAAAGGCGTATCTACATAGAGGGTCGATTGAATCGTTGAATAAGGTCAGCCTTGTGGAAGACAGAGGTGACAAGGAGCGACACACCTCATAGGGAGCGCATACAATTATCTCATACCTCGTCCCCTCCTTATTCCTTGCGGGCGACACGGGTAACCTAACCAGCTGTGCAGGAGCTCTCTCCAACGTGTAGATATTCCCGTAGTACCAGTCTGGGATGCCAGTCTTTCTTTCCAGAGAATCAGGTGGGGGAAGAATTGTAAAAAAGGCCCCCTGGAAGAGTTCTGTGCGGAGTAGGGGTTCCGAGGGATCTCCACTGACGTCGGACGGGGGGTAAACAGATAGCCAACCCCGCAACACGTTCAAGTGTTGAAGACCCGCCCAGCCTTCTGTTGCACGTATCTGATTCCAGGGAACGGAAGGGTGGGAAACGTGAATGGTGCCATGAGGATCCGCTGTTGTCTGTGACCAGGAGGCATAGGCTGAGTGGGTGAGCGAAGTGGGATACTGTGTGGTGGTCGAGATCGGTAAGGAGACTGAATCAAACGAATGAGGACCAAGTGGAGGTGGAGAAGGAGCGGACTCACGCTCGAGGGGGTATGCAGGAGAAAGAAAGTGCTGTTCGCGAGCATGGACTGGGAATGGACCGAGCACCTAAGTTACATTGATCAGGTCAATGATAATCAGCACAGACGAGAGACAGCGCACATCCCAAACGCGATTGAGCTCGACGCGCCAGTCCCGAGAGGTCGCGCTCATCGTCGTACTAACAGTTAATCGATCCGTCGTATGATGGAGCAAAACAAGACAGCAAACAGCTACGAGAAACAAACGTCCACGCTTGGATAAGATCATACATCCACCCACTCCAATCTGCTTATTTCTTCCCAGACCTGAGAGTACGTTGACATCTGCTACCACCAACCACCAAATCAAAGATTCGACATACTTCTTGATTCCACCGCCAGGCGGACCACCTGATAAGCAAATCGATACTCAACCACGCAGGAGCACAGCGATGAATATCCATACCTTTGGTAGCTGTGTGTTTCCATTGCCGATCAGTGACCGAACAGTCCCGAGACCGATATGATTCACAGCGATGAGAAAGTGAGTAGGCCAAGCCATCTCCGTACAGGTCGTCCATACCTTTATCCTTTGCAGCCTTCAGAGCAGCCTCCTCGGCCTTCTTCCTCTCCTTGTAGGCCTTGTCATCTTCGTCATCCTCTTTTTTATCTTTCTTGGCAGCCTGCAGCACGAGTCAGACCAGGATGAGCGGAGAACGGGTGAGACAGACCTTTAAAGGCTTCAGCTTTCCACCTTGCCGCGACATGTTGCTGCAGCTCGTCTACGCGTAAGACCCAGTTTGGCACGAAATTCTCCAGACGACAATGTCGAATTCCCGTTATGGAAGTTTTAGCAAAAATATATATTTGCTCAAACACTCCTGAGCTCGGTCCGGTGCGGGAGCCGCAGTGAGCGAGACACTGGCACACTGGTCAATCCCACCAACATTCATGCATCCCTCAATCCGTATCCGCACAGGCAGACTCCCCTTTGCAACCTCAGGCCATCTCCAGGTCAGACTCTACACGAGTTCCTGTCGCAGACTGCCCCGACACAAAGACGCGATCCATGTAAGCAGATTCGTCGTAGGTGCCTTCCTTACATTCGGTACGCTTGGATTCGGTCTGCACGCTCTGCGAAACGGCAAATTCGATTACTTCAGGCCTCTCACGCTGGGGGCAGCATACGACACCACCCACCCTGGATCTGACCACTCCAGCAGATACGTTCACCACCAGGCCAAAGCCGTCGATTCGCCGTCTAATTCTCAACTCATGTCTTCGTCTACCGATACCCCCATCTCACTCTCATCCTCGTATGGCACCACAGACGACGTCGAAAAGGCCATCGAAGACCTCCGACGTGCTCTTCCTGGCCAACATCGCGTGCAGACGAACAAAGACTCCCTCCAGCTCTACGGTTCCTCGGAAAACTCGTACCACCCCTGCTCACCCCACTCCGTCATCGTCCATGTCAAGACCACGGAGGATGTCGTCAACGTCGTTGATATATCCCGCAAGTACAGGGTCCCTCTCATTCCCTATAGCGGCGCGACGAGTTTGGAGGGCCATTTCAGTGGCGTGAGTGCGCTTTCTGGAATTGTGCTATAGTTCGTGTCTTGATGGAATGCGCGTCTAGTATTCCTCAGGGAGTATATGTATTGACATGTCCGGTATGGACCAAATATTGGAAATAAACGGTACGTACGTTGGACTTGCGTTGATGCAAACGAGCCATGGACCTCTTTCTTCAGTGGCCGACGGTGACCTTCGGTGCCAAGCTGGCGCTCGGTGGGAGGACATCAACCGCGTTCTCAAGGAGAAAGGTATACCTCTGTTCTTTCCTGTAAGCCTATTCCAAATGCGGATCAGCAGTGGTTGACATCACAGACTTAGCTTGACCCAGGTCCAGGTGCTGTGAGTCATTTCCTCTTCGGCAGTCAAGGCGGGTCGTGATGGTCCTGGAAGACGATAGGCGGGATGATCGGTACGGGGTGCTCCGGCAGTAAGTCTTCACTATTTAATTCTTGCTACCGACGAGATGCCAATTCTCCATAGCGAATGCCGTTAGATACGGTACCGCGAAGGCGGAATGGTTCCTAAACGTCGTAAGTATCAATTTAGGAGTTGTTCTGCGATCAGCTGCACACAGAAACAACCACCAGACGGTCGTACTTCCTTCTGGTAAAGTTATTAAGACGCGTCAAAGGGCTCGCAAGTCGTCCGCCGGGTTCGACACTACTAAGCTCTTCATCGGTGCAGAGGGTACTCTGGGCATCGTAACGGAGGGTAAAATCTTCTACGCCCCTTCCGTATGCCTTGTTGAAACAAGAACAGCTACACTTCGCCTCGCACCTCGCATTCCGACGAAAGTCGCAATGGCACAGTTTCCAAATGTGAAAAACGCCGTTAGTGCCGTTCAAGAGATTCTCAATACACCTTGTGGCCCTCATATACGTTCGTATCCATTCATCTCGTGTACCCACTCTTGTTGACAACCCATTCAGAATGTATAGAGCTTCTCGACGATAACAGTTTGTGTTTGTACCTTTTAAAGACACATTCACCTGACTTGCACGATCCATAGTGATGTCTGCCATCAACACGGCTGGTATAATCGAGGAACCCTATCCTGTCCAAGACACCCTTTTCTTCAAAATTCAAGGTTCTCCTGAGTCTATCGCTGAGACCTCCCGCATGATCCAACAAATCGTTCGGAGGCATAGCAACACTCGGTTCGAATTCGCGGCGACGGACGAGGAAGCGGATGATCTATGGGAGAACAGAAAGTACGCACTCACGTCCACTTTGGCATCCCATCCCGGGATGAAATGTTGGACGACGGACGTATGGTAATGATTTTTCACATTCTTCACCAGCAAGAGACTAGTTGTTAATGACACGGCATAGTGTTCCAGTATCCAAGCTCGCTCAACTCGTGTACGAGACGAAAGAGGATCTCTCCAAGTCTGGGCTTAAGTCTACCATCGTCGGACACGTCGGAGACGGTACGTCACTCCCGCGGAAGTTAGTCATGCATGAACACGGATCGGATACCAGGCAACTTCCACGGACTCATCCTCTTTCGTGACGATCGAGAACTCCAATCCGTCAGTGAAGCAGTTCACAGACTCGTCCACCGTGCAATCGCCATGGATGGCACATGTACGTCCCGTCTTCTAACTGCTTTCTCAGCATTCAGATATTGACTGTCTCGGACGGGTTAGGTACGGGCGAACATGGGGTCGGGATTGGAAAGAGAGAGTACCTCGTCGAGGAACTTGGGGAGGACACGGTAGAGCTCATGAAAACTGTGAAACGGGCGATTGATCCGCTGAACTTGTTTAATCCTGGAAAGGTATGCTTATGCCGCGGCTTGATTGTATTTGGTTGACGAACACCCGCCAGTTGTACCCACAGAGCAAGAGCGAGCGGGAGAGATCGTGAGGTCGTTTGAACAAGGTATACGACGCTGTGGTGGTCGACTCGGATTTTGATATCCATCCATTGCACAAATTATTCTTGTCCCACGTCGAAGACTCGAAGTCGATGCTGCGCTTATATACTCTGAGATCGTAGATTCGGTTCTACGTGCGGAACACGGACGCCGAAAACGTCAGTGCCACCATTGGAACAGTGCTAACAGGAACTGGGTGTTGGCACCGTCCAGTTCCAAATATTTTCAAGTCCTAGTCACGGCTGATCCGGCGTATTTGGCTCAGAGATTGGACTCTTTGCATTTTCCGATTCCCAGATCGAAGATCAACTTTGAGTAGACACGATGAAAAGTAATATGGTGTTCGTTGACGCTCGTGATGATTTTGTGTGGGTGCCATGTAGTGTTCCGGGATTTAGGTCAGTTTTTTCCGACGGAAAGCTATATTGCGGACGGCGGGTTGGGTTAACTTGCTTCCAATCAACAACCCCACATGTTGATCCTCTTGCGTGGATTGTCTATGACACGTCGCCTTGAATAACCGTTCCAGAGGGTAAATCAAGCGCGTTGGGGCCAACCAGCATCGGCAGTGCAGAGAGAGGGGTGAGAGACCGTAACAGGGAGCAGCAGAGGGGTCGAGAGAGGTGCAGCAGTAGAGCGTCACACCAGGCCAACGTCCAACATCGACGGAACGGAAATCGGCGACGCAAAGGAGATTATGGATTGTGTGGACACGACGTGCTGATGGTGGATGATGGAGTATAATTGTGGTGGACATTTGGTTTACAATTATGTGGAACAAATGCTGTGGAACAATCGTTGTCCATCATTTGTGGATGCTCCGTTGGTGATATAAAAGCTGCTCGTCAAATGGCTTGGTACTACAACATTTCGACTCATCATGCCCCTCGACATACTCGTAGATCACTTCGACGCTGCCACCCATCACGAACTCGACAGGGCGGTAGATAAGGCTGTTGAAGATGGTTTTGGTGACGTCTCCGATCTCAGTTCCAACTTTGAATATTACGCACTCCTCCATGCTATCATTGAAAACTCTAAAGGTTACATGAAGCCCCTAAATTTGGGGCAAGCAATCAAGCTGATCAAAACCCATGGAGAGTTACGAGATATGCTCGATTCTGCTTGGAAGGGTAAATTCTACCGTGAGATTCGAAACCTCGGTACGTGTTTTGGCTTCCTGTCTAACATTTGTCGACGATTTGATTGACACTCCCACATTGTAGCTATCCTCAAAGCACCAGCAGCGGTACCGCAACCACCAGCACAAGATCCCATAACAGACCCTGGTAAGTGCTCAACATCTTGCCGTCTGACCAGAACCACACAGGATGGACTAACGACCGCGGATAGATCTAGCTCAAGGCTTGTCAGGGTCCTTCGAGGCAAAATACCGTGGCGCAGCTGTTGATGGCTTCTACGAGTATCTCACGCATAACGAAAAACTGTTCAAGAAGAAGGAGGTCACTCCTGGGCCCGGGTACTATGCTAAATTCTGTTCCATCGTGCAAAGTTCGGGAACAGGTAAATCAAGGATGCTCACCGAGGTAAGCGAGTCACGTTTTCACAAGCATATGTGGCGACTGAATCAATCCCCAGTTGAGAAAAAAGGGTGTCATCATAATTTACATGAACTTGCGCGAGGAACAAGATGTCGTGGGCTTCCCTGGACGCGATCAAATTCCATCCAACATCTTGACCAATTTCCCCTCTACCGCGGAGGGGTACCAAACAATCTGTTACGCCTTCCTGACCGCTCTTTTTGATACGCTCGACGACTATCTCTCGAGCAACTACACCACTCGCAGTGCAAAGGCAGGAATCATGCGTTGGGTCGACCAGATGTGTGACATGACCTACCCTGCGAGGTCTAGTGCTAGGAGCGATTTCTTTCAAAAATTCAATGAAAAATACGAAAAGGTGTGGATATATTATTCTGTACCGCAATGTGACTTTATAACCTTCTATAGGTTCATGCCGATCTCGTACAAAGCCTCCCTTCAAAATCTAGCGCACCAACAAAGGGATCTTCAATGCCGGATGTGGATTCGAAGGCCA
>JBBPRH010000324.1:0-26298 GCA_038092915.1 Boletus pseudopeckii
CGTCTTGTGGGTGTGCATTACACCTATTATCCTACCGCCGACGATCAGCACCCTCCACTCCCCGATCCCTTCGAAACTGAGTACATGCTCCTGCGTCATCCAGAACGTGTCGTCGCTCGTAATGGTGTCCAGATATTCCCAAGAACAACGATTGGTACTGTCGAACGGTAGCAAAACGTGCTTGCCGCGTTCGCTGTGACTCCGCTTTAACACCTCATCTAGGGGTATCGCATCTCCGTGCTTCAGTATCCTTGTGTATGGTGCATATCCCCCGGAGCTCTGAGCGATGAATCTAAGATGACAAACGGTCGTCCATTTGTCGGCAGCACGACGGGTTAGCCTGATGGGAGGCCAGAATTGGGTGTAGCATTCTAGCTGAGCGACATGCGCCTCATATCTTGCCAGCTCCGGATCACTGTGCTCGGCACTCATTGTTTTCAGTTCGTGTCCTGATACTTGAATGAACGTACCATTGTCCGGTAGAATAATCAAATCCACCGATGATGCAATCCATTTGAGTCAACGTCGTCCATCCATCCAGGTGTGTTGGCGGGTCCAGCACGATGTCCCGAAACTCTTCCCACCTCATGTACGTGACATCGAATGCACTGCCATCTTCGAAGTCGTTTATCATCAAGAGAAGCCAGAGCTTCGGTCACATATCAGTGGTATGCTCCGCTATTTGAGATACACCTACCCATTCTGAGATCAATACCCTGACACCATTCCGGTTGATGCCATACTTGTGCACATATCCAGACAGGCGTTTAATTTCTTCGAATTGCTCGATGCGTATTTCACGTGTCACCCATGCCGGATTGCCATCCGCAGCATTTCGGCTCATCGCGCGGCTTGCATCTGGCACATAAAGAAGTTTGAACCTTCTGTTTTCTGATTTGTTGATCGGATACCATGCGTTCAAGTCGACAGAGGAGGGGGGTATCGAGAGCGCAGGGCTGGATGAACCTGAGGGCCGTTCCAACATGTTGCTGATCATTCCCAAGGACGACGTCAATGCAGTTCCTGACGTGTCGTGTCGTGGCATGACAGCATGTGATGCGTGCCAGATTCCGACAGAGGACTGTCTGGAGACAGACCCGCTGGTGTGGGATGGTGTCGAGTGTGATGCAGAGGGTCTGAGCTGTGATTCGACCTCGACTTCTTGCTGCTCATCTTCGGTCATTGTGTCTATGTCATCCATATCGACGTCCATATCCATAGCCACACCCCTATTCGCGTTCGTCGTCCAAATATCAGCAACGCAAATGTCATGGTAAACATGACGGCCACCCACTCCGACAACATTTCGTCTGTCGCAGATGGTAGTAACCGTAGGCGCTGCATTTCGACCGTTGCCTGTTCAGACGACAAGTACTTGATGAGCTCGTCGTGGGCTGGATCTCGTGTCCGCGACGTTCGTACAGCCCTTGGTAAATGTGCACCATGGCCAGGACATCCTCCATCGCACTTGGGATGAAGCCGCGTGTCTGCGGAATGCCGTCCACACGCCCCACCATCCCTTAGCCACAATGGGGATGCCTTCCGGCCCTTACATCCGCAAGTATGGATACAGACCTCGTATCCTAACATCTTGCGGTGTCCGGGTGTTTTCCCATTTCCGGTCGGATTCGTGTTTCGATGGGGCATCCGTAAACACGTGTTGAAGTTGGAAATGTGTTTGTAATGGTGATGGATGGAGATGTGAAAAAGGAAACACGATGCTCGAACCCCGATCCTTCTGCTTTATTGCCACAGGACATGTCCACGTGGCACAACATTATGTCAGAACATGCAATAGTTTCCTTTTGTGGCCATATTTAAAACAGCGCAAATGCCACGCATTCACATTCACATTCACTGAACACACATACAGACAAACGAGGAGACGAGAGAAAACGAAGGCGCTATTCCTTTCATTTGGACTTGCATGGGCCATATGGTGCATACATATTCTGCGGTGTGTATCAAGAATGGTATGCAGACGGGGAGTTCGGACGCATGTTCACATGTGTTTGGCAGAGGCTAAATAGGTGCAGGACCTTATATACAAGTCCTTCGATATCGTCTACAAATTGTGTACAAATTCAACCAACGCCTCCTTGATGTCGCATACAGGGCCCGGGTCCCACCACCGTCCTAGCCCCAACTCCCTTGCTCCGTCTGTAAATTTTAACGCCTTCCTGAGTTTCCTCGCAATCTTAAACGCCACCTCCAGCTCCCCTGATATCTCGGGCGACAATGTGTTCATCTTATTTGTCTCTTCTGTGACGGATCCATTTACCTTCTCCAGCAGAGTAAGCAGGCCGATCAAAGACCTTCTGTAGAACACTCCTGCAATTGACCGTTAGTTTTGAGCATGTCCGCATAAGTGTGACTTGCGTTTACTGTCCTGTGCGATGACTGGAAGGCCTAGGACCATACAGGTGACGTACTGATCTAGCGACGGATGTGTTGCATTTCTCACAACCTTAACTCCACCGAGGTCCGTTTCTCCATGGACGTTCGAGCAATCGAATGCGTTCGAAAGCTCCGTCAGGTGCATAGTCGAATACGAAAGGAAATGGCCGCCTGAGGTCAGGCCATTCTCAGGCGTGTACATCATGTGGTTGCTTCCAGGCGGTTGAATCCTGTATGTGTGTGGTCAGGTAACTGCCTCGGGGCCTGAAGCGAATATGCGATGGGCTTACAACGTATCACCCCGTCCAAGCACTACGGTTCCCAAAGAAGCGTCGGGGACATTTATGTTCATCATGCCCATACGTAACCTGTCCCAGTCGGCGAAGAGCGACTCGCGACTTGCAGTCGAGCTTCCTACAGTGTCGAGGTAGCCCCATATCTTCTTCCCCGACCGTACCGTCACGTATGTCGCCAGGCCGCATGCGTCGTGTTGCGGGTAGGTGAGGAACCCACCGTGCGTCATGAGGTCCCACCCTCTCATTTTCTCGGAGTCTCCAGATATCATCTGTACCCCATACAAATCCTTGCCTTGATTTACCCCCTTTTTAGGGAGGTAACAGGCGTTTATAGTCGCCGACCAGGCGTTGACGTTATCCGATAGCGGTCTGAAACACGGTATTAGTCGAGTAGACGCGGAGCGGAACACGCGTATGAGTTACCGTAGGAAGATAGGGACGTCTGGCTGGACGTTGGGGAGGTCCAGCAAGTTCAGGCATTCGTCCTCGTTGTCTCCGGCAACGACGAACGTTTCTATCGTATGGTTGCGATGTATCCCGCCGAGACGGGCCATGCCACCTTTCCGCTGTTCCCCTGCGCGTAGGATGGCATCTAGGACGCAACATGTGAATGTGAGCGTCGCCATTCGCTGCATACCATATTACCCACACACCTTGGACAATAACGGCCTGCGTCACCGAGGGTCGATACATTCCGATGGAGTCCAAATTGAAGTTGAGCGTCGGCGTCAATTCCCATCCACGCACCAAGACCGCACAACCCTTTGACAGGGCAATTTCGATCTGGCCTGTGAGCTGCCATAGCGACCGTTCGTCCCGTCCGTCGTATGTAAGTTCGATTACCATTGGACGGTTTGCGTCATAACTGCAGTCCTGCGCCATTGGAGCGTGGGACATGTATTCGACGGTTTGTCGATCCTGTAAACCAGTGTACGTGTCGGACAATCCTCGACAACCGCTGTGTCTGCTTACCACTTCGCTGAACCAGGGAACGTATGTGCTGACACCCAGGTTCGGCCACTCGATGACAGGGGTATGTTGTGGGCAGGTCATCCCTGACAGCAGGGGTTGCACAACTGGTGTGGCTACGCATGCGTGTCAGCCTTTGCGAAACGCTCTAATCCAATGCACAACTCACGCTTACGACGTTTTGCATCTGGGACACTTGCACCACGAAGCGCGGTTGATTTTCTGCCTCCTTTCATCGACGATCCTGGTTCCTTGTCGGCTTTTCGTTTTCCCTTTTTGACCGTCTTTGGCGCCTGTTTCGGAGGTCACATACAAGACATCGTCGGTAAAACGTGGACACATACCCAGGACTCCTCTTCCTTTGCCTTCGGTGCTCCGGCGGTCGCGGTAGACCTATTGCGTGCTCGGAGGCGTTGTGAAGTATCCTGTACATTACATCGCGTTGAGAGTCTACCCATCACTGGTAATTATATACGGGCTTCACACACCGAGGGACCTGCCATTGTCCATGTGGTGTCTGCCATGGCTGTCGTATTGGCAGGCGGTTTCTCCTGTAATGGGTACCGTTATCATAAGGAATGGCAGTAGTAGCATAATGCCAAATACCGGAACGCGCATGCGACCAGCGCCCGCACTCTGATACCCAATCGCGACATTGATACGTCGCATCAATGGCGTCGTGAGGTCGTCCGACGGGCTGAGCGCGAGCTCGTGTCTGATCACGGGCAGTGCTGCAAGGTGGTCGTCCTCATCCTCCACGAGTCTCAGGCCCTGTGTTGCGCAAGGGGTGGTATAGAGCTCGTCGCCATCAAACTCCAGCAGAATTGCCTCGGTGGGATTCCACATGCGCCATTCGCCCGACTGGACGATCCAAATCTCTGATGGGCCAAGGTAGATGTCACCGGAACGACGACCAGCGCTGGCGACGGGCGGAGTTGGGGATTCGCCGTGGAATACTTTTAAAGCGATTGGGACGGAATCAGAGGGGATATATGGTTGGAATGTGTAGCTCGAGTGTGCTGTGAGTCCTGTCATGGTTGTTCGCTATCACGATGTGGGGGTTAGTGAGAGAGATGTGGGTTGATGTTCACACATCTACGGGTGTCAAGGATGACGTGATGTATGTACATAACGTGCCGAACATGTGTCGAACATGTGTCGAACATTGCCGAACATGTGACAAATGTATTGCGTTACGTATGCCGCACAAGCGCCGAACCCATGTTCGACTGTGTTCGGCTCATGTTCGGCACCTGATACAGAGGGATAAAAGCCGGAAATACGTTCCCCACATGGCTGGAAGACACGGGCACGCGCCGAACACAGTCGAGCATAAGGTCGATGCGCCAAGTAAGGGTAGACACTACCGCCGAACCATCCTAGTTGCACTCTTGTAGCGTTCAAAGGATTGGCATTATGATGGTACTGCTATGTGATATATTACAAGATGTAGGGATTTTGTACGTCTTTAAGCCATTGCTTGAACACCATGGCGAACGTATCCCCTAAAGTCCGCATGGTACCGCGGACGAAGTTATAGAGCCATAAGCTTGTCGCGGTACTCCGCTCCACTTCGTTGATGAAATACTGGGGCTCCCCCTCACCAGATGGATCGATCCTGATCCCGACGTCCAACCTGCAAAAGACGCATATTGAGGGTTTTCCACCGGTATCCCTGGTCTCGCGCAACACGAGCTCCCTCCATGTCCCCAGCACGAACTCGTGGAATTCCTTCTTGCCGTGCTCTCGAAGGGTTTCAGGTCCATGTTGAGGGTTGACAATCCGTTCGCGAAGGTCATTGAAGTCGAGAGGCTGTGGCGCCTTCTCTACGATCCGACTGAGTATCGCAAAAGTTAGCAAATCAGCGGGAAGGAGCCACAACATCGACGCACCTGATCTCATTCAACATCAAGAAGGTGTCGATCTGACGTCCTTTCCAATCGCCTTGCGCGCTCACCTTCCAGGAGTGCATGACCGTGATGATCTTGCCGCCGATAATCACTACCCTCCATTCCCCAAGCTTGGCTAGACTTGGCACATACTCCTGGGCCATCCAGAACGAGTTCGTACTTGTAGCATTGTTGAGGTACTTCCACGTTCGACGGCGTGCGTTGCAATCTGGTAGGATCACATGGTTCCCACATTCGCTATTGCTGCGCTTCAGCACCACACCCGATGGTATTTCCTGACCTTCCTTGAGGAGTAGGGTCGCCGGTGCGTACCGGCCCGTCTTCTTCGCGATCATCTGCAGGTGGCCGATCGTTGTCCACTTATTCCCTGACTCCTGAGCTGGCCGTATCGGTGGCCAGAACTGCGTTTGGCTGGCCAGCTGAGTGACGTGTGCTTCGTACGTGCGCAGAGTATTCTCGTCGAGGTCATACGCATTCTCGACGCGCCTGTGAGTCTCACGTTCGTCATGGAATCTTGTAACATGAATCGTAAAAAGAACGGCTCACCGGTAATCTATCGCATAATCGATTCCTCCTATGATACAATCCATCTCCGCAAGTCTACTCCACGTCTCCACGTGGCTTAGTGGGTCGAGGATCGTATCCCGGAATGTTCCCCACTCCATGAACTCCACGTCAAAGGCTGTACCCTCCTCGAACTCGTCGACCGTGATAAACAACCAAAGCTGTATGTGCCATGGCGTCAGCTGATTCGTCCCGGAGCACATACTAACAATGCTTACCCATTCGGCTATCAGCACCTTGACACCCCTCTTGTTTTCACTCACCTTGTATACGAATCCAGCGAGGTGCCTGATGGCGTCGTAGTGTGCGAATGTGATCTCGCGCTTCGTCCACCCCAAATGTCCCTCTGCATCTGTTCTCCTCTCCGTCCTACTTGGATCTGGGATATACACCACGCGGAACCTTTTTTCCTCCGACATGACGACGGGATACCACTCGGCTGGGCTCCTCGAAGGGGACCTGGACATCTCTGGAGTTGCGAAGGTTGGCACGAAGAGTGACGACTTCGACGATGATGCCATTGATTGTCGCCCCAGTCGGTGAGATGGGCCAGGATCTCTCGACGAACCGCTGGACATCTCTCCGCTAGCTATACTCAAGGTCGACTGGGCAACATGGGGTTCAAGGTCCTGTTCAACCTGCATTTCGTCATCTGGATCCACGTCGTCAACATCCATGGCAATGTCGTTGCTGCTCGCGTTCATGTTTAATTGCGTACTAGTAAGTGTAATGAACGTTGAGACATACTCTGCATTACTACTTTCGGGCTGCGTCTCCTCGGACAGCAATGGCGGCAGCCCTAGACGCTTGAGTTCCAGCTCTGCCTCGTCTGTCGGCAGATGCTCGACGATCTCTTTTCGAGTGGGAGCTTTTGTGCGCAAATCTCTTCTGGAGTTGGGTTCCCATGCGCCATGGCCAGGGCAGCTTACATTGCAGTCGGGGTGGTTTTGCTTTCGTTGGGAATGCCGAACACAGGAACCACCCTCGCGGTGCCACAGTGGTGATGCGCGTCCTCGTGTCGACCTGCATCCACAGGTGTGGATGCATACCTCGTAACCTTGCAAAGGGCGGTGCTTGTTGATCTTTATAGCGTTCTTGGCCATTCTGCGATCTGTGTTTGAGGAATCAAGAGTGGAGAAGGTGAGAAGGTGAGAAGGTACGCGTTATTTATTTATTATGTTGTGACACTTGCGGCTCCGTAATCGGAACATGATGACGTAACACATTGTTGTAGGGATTTTCCATTTATGGTTGTTTGTTGTCCACATGCTGTGTGGATTTGTGGACCATTTATAACACCTGCGCGTGTACCGACGCCTCTTGATCTCAACCTTCATACCATTACGCTCTCAGCCCCCACCATTCTACAACAACCTCGTTCACAATGGCAAGCGTGTACTACCCCGACACCATTCCGACGGCCCAGACGCTCCGACGACTCCTTCAGATCCACCGCAACGTTCGGATCGATGCAGACTTGCGGCTCGTCGAAGTCGCAATCGACGGATCGGTAGTGCTAACCCTTCCTGACTCCTATGCTATCCACCTCCAGCGCTTCGTCTGGAGGGAGGAGATAATCCGGTTGGTGCTCACTCATGCGCTGGACCTTAAGCTCGATCCCGACGTCGAGGATAACATGAATATGCTCATGTTGTACATGGACAACGTATTCAAGCGCGTATCAACAGAGTCCAGGTCGGCATCAAAGGAGGGAGAGAGGTATCGGAGCAAGACATTCGATAACTATTTGCTGATCGAGTTCTACATCCGCCGGCACGAGCCGATACATGTCCGAGAGTGGCGCCGGGGCATCGATGTCCCTCTCGAATATGGAGATGTGGATGCGTGTGGTAAGTCCGATTACCTCAAATGCTCCACATGCGCTGACCTTTGGTAGATTGGAACGCATATGAAGACCAGATGGGTGGTATCTGGACCGGCGCGCGTATGCAATACCTCATGACGAAAGCCGTTGGAACCCTCAAGGTAGCGAAACGTGTCTCACAAGAGATCACCACACATTTCGACCCACCAGTTGTCACGGACCCTGATTGTGAGCCCTCTCCCTTCGCTAATTCTATAATGATGCTAATGTAGTTCAGTCGGTTATTCCTACAACGAGCACTTGGTAAGCCATGGGGATGAAGACGACATTCGCCAGGGTCCCTCGAAGGAGACAAGCAGTGGAAGGGCGACCGCAAAGGCAGTTGGGGATTCTGATCAGCAGGAGGAGGAGGAAGAGGAAGAGGAAGAGGAAGAGGAAGAGGAAAAGGAACGGATGACAACCAGGAGTCAGGGCAAGGCGAAGGCGAAGGGGAAAGCGAAAGCGACGGGGAAGGGGAAGGGGAAGGCGGAAAAAAACGAGAAGGAGAAGAAGGGGCGGGAGGCGAGAGGAAAGAGGACGAAGGGGAATGGGAAAAGTAAAGTTCGCTCCCGGTCGCACATCAGTGACTCTGGCAGCGATTGATGTGTAGTCTACGATACACATACAACTACATGGTCTCCTTTCCAACGACCGAACCATGGGTGAATATAAGTCGAACACAAGTTCGGCGCACCGAACATAGGTGGAACATGCCGAACATGAGCAGCAAAACAGCCGAACAAAATATCCTTAAGCGTGCAGATCGAGCGAACACGGGTTCGGCTCTGTTGAGGTTGCATATCCAAATTTGGTAGTTCCTTTTTGGGTAAACCAATTGTGTGGACCTGTTTGCACACAGCATTCCGGTGGCTTTTGTTGATCATTTATAAACACGTCATATTATCATCCCCACCATCATCTCGCCCCCCCCCCCCCTCCTCCTCCCACACACACTCACCATCATCCCCACCACCCACAATCATGTCCGACTACTACTGGCCCTCGACATCCCCAAACGCCACACATATCTCATATGTCACCCAGGTTAGGTGCACTGTGCATCCTACGAATGCCGGATACTTCGAGGTGAAAGCGACCAATACCAACGTGAACATCACCGATCACAGGACGTGCCTTCCTGAGTACTATGTCGACCACTTTATTAAATTCCTCTTTCGACTCGACCTCTGCATCCGACTCTGCCAAACGTACTACGGCAACAGGACGAAGAAAGTAAAAAGTCGCATTCCTCAACTCCTTCGCATATTGTGCCACCTCGACAATATCGGGGAGGCCGTTATTCGACCCTCTCTCGAGGTTCGAAAGGAAAATATCAAATACTGGCGATGCGCGAATTTTGAGGAGTTTCTCGTCACCGAATTCCTCCTCGGACGACACGACCCACAAACAGTGACCGAATTCCGATGCGCCACACGAATGAACATCGAGCGCATTCGGCTCCAAGGCTTAGGTAAGTACATTTACCTATGTCTCTGTATATGTTCCTTATCTAACCCGGCCATTAGATTGGGACGAGTTCGATTCCCTCCGCATTCACCCCAAGCTGGAAGGCCGCGAGTACGGCTACGACATCGACAGGGTGCCGAAGAACCACTTGATTGAGCTATGGGACCTGCTCGAGGACCATTACAACCGTCCACTTGACCCGGAATGGAGTACGTGTGCTGCCCTTGTGTTTCAACCTGATCCTCTGTCTCACCCTCAAACTCCAACAGTATCGAGGTGGGTAAAGAGCAGATTGGAGGAGGCGAACCAGCCGCAGGAGGACGCTGGGGGTGTGGGAGGAAATTCCGATGAGGGTCGCCAGCACGACAGCGACAAGGAGGACAGCGGGGACGACGAGGACAGCGACAGCGACGAGGGCGATGATGAGGACACTAAGCGCCAGAACGACGAGGTCGAGTACGCGGGAAAAAGCGGGAGTGATGGTGATGACACGGACGAGGACAGTGGCAATGGGAATGGGAATGGCGAGGAAGAGGAAGGCGACAGCGACGGCGAGAAACGGGCGACGGAGACGCTGCAGGGTGGTGTGGTGCTGACCGTGCAGCATAATGCTGACGCGGACGTCACGGGTGAGTTCCGTTGTTCCATATCCGATGTACGACTGATGTGTAATCCACGCCGGAAGGCGATCGCATCGTGCCCAGACTAGGTCGGCTTGCGGTTGGAGACAAAAGACCTTTTGCCGACGGGAATCATGAGGATGAGGGGACGCCGAGGAAAAAGCGGTCGATAACCCCTAACCCACCCACTCCTGTTGCCCAAAGGCTCTTGAGTATGGGCTTTGACCCGGGGCTTATCGTACATCCAACGTTTAAGTAGTGTTGGAACCTTTAATGTTGACTATGCAAATTGTGGGATTGGGGATGCACGCAGGCGACGGGCGCAAACATGTTCTGCAGTTGTTATAGTGTCGATATGTTGCACCGTATGTTATTCACCAAGCGCGTATCATACGGCATGTTTTCCAGGGCGCCGAACATGCGCCGAACATGTGTTCGACAATGTTCGGCGACCTTTCCCGCTTGCTTGAACCTAGCAATCCGTATAAATATGCCTTCATATATTATGCGGCACCAATCAGAGGTTAAACCGCCGTCCCGTTGTGGAATAGTCCACCTTTGTCTATTTATATTTGACGATTGTTCGATAGTGAGTGATTACAATGTCTATATAGGTTATTGCAGCCCTCGTTCCGTTCGACATGTGGTCGGTAAGGGTATAATAACTCCCATACACCGCGATACATCATGGAGCTGTTACTTCAGACGACAATACACTGTATTCATTCTTCACCCTGTATTCAGAACCACGATTACATGCATGACACTATTTCGACATCCCTCCCAGGATTTCACCCACATTACAAAATGCACCGCGGTCCCACCACCGTCCCTGCCTCAGTTCCTGAGCCGCATTCGTTACATGCATCCCTGCCTTCAGCCTCTCCACGATCTTCATTGCTGCCTCGAATTCGCAATCCATCTCTTGCCGCAGGATGTCGAGCTTAAGCATGGATGGTGTAGTGGCGTTGCACTCCGCAGATGAGTATGTCTTGTACCCCTCCATAAACGCGATGAATGCGAGGAGAGGCCTGTAGTAAAATAGCCCTGCAATACCGCGATCAATACCTCCCTCATACACACGACAGACAGGAGATAGTTACTTTGCGGGTCCCTGGATATCCTCGGCAATGCCAACACCATCCATACGACATAGCGTCGAATGGCAGGGTGGACAGCGTTGGTTACCACCAGCGAACGCTCCGTCGTTGTGCCCGGAATCTTCGTGCAATCGTACTGGATGGCGAGCTCTGTGAGGTGGAATGTGTTGTAACAAAGGAAATGTCCACCGGATGTCACACCGTCCTGCGGGGTGAACACCATGTGGTTGATCCCTGGAGGTTGGACGCTGAAATGAAAAGGCACCCGTGGGTATCGGAGGAGATGTATGTACTTCGCACTTACAGTGTATCACCTCGTTCGAGAACGAGGGTTCCCAGGGGGTACTTCCGGAATGCGAGGCCGGTGTGGTCTTCGAAGATACCATCCCAGGCCTTGAACAGGTCGTCCCTGTTGGCGTTGCGACTATTTGGGGTGTCTATATAGCCCCACACCTTCGTCCCAGACCGTACTGTGATGTACGTGCAAAGCCCGGCGGCGTCGTGATGCGGGAATGTGACGAAGCCACCATGTGTCATAAGGTCCCACCCCCGCAGACGCTCCGTGTCGCTCAATATGGCCTGTGTGCCGAAGTATCGTTTTCCTTTGTTGCCACGTATCATTGGTAAATACGAGTCGTTCATCGTCGCTGACTTCGCATTCACATTGTCCTCCAATGACCTGTAAGACGATATCATCACTGTTCAGGTATTCGAAGATGGGGATACATACCTCACGAATATCGGTACGTCTGGCTGGGCGTTCGGAAGATCCAGCAGGTTCATACATACGTCTTCCATATCTGCCATCTGGATAAATTCTTCCAACGTGACCGATGTATGGATCATCCTGAGATCTTCCTTGTCCTTTTTCGCCTGTTCCATGGCGCGTTTATAGCCATCTGCAAATTGTTAGCGGTGTTTCCTCAGTTGCGTAAACGTACCTACCCTGTACATCTACGTTCTGCGAGATTGTGGGTCGATAAAGGCGTATGTCTTCTAGCGTAAAGTCTAATGTAGGTTCTGGCTCCCACCCGCGGACCAGAACAGCGCATCCCAGTGAGAGGTAATCTTCCATCTTCAACACCAATTCCCTGATGTCTTGTGGATTCTTGCTATACTTCAGCTCAGCTACCATCGGACGCATGTCGCCATACGTGTACTCCTGTGCCTTTGGTGCATCTGCCATGTACCTAACGGCCTCCAGATCCTTTATAATGACATGGATGTAAATGCGAGTAAGCTATCTAGTGGGATTACACGACTCACCACCGGGCTAAACCACGGGCCATACGTTGTAAGACCGAGCGCCCTCCACTCCACAACTGGCGCGGTCTTCGGACAACGGATCTGCGTCAGAAGCGACCTGTTCCCTGTGTTCTGGGGAGCCTTCGGCGTAACTGTGTCGGTGTACGTATCGTGAGACTGCTCCTATGTTCACATGTAGGACATGGACTTACGCTTCCTCCGTTTAGGCTCGCTGGACCCTTCATCGATCGCAGGTTGATCCGACCAGGACGTCGTAATGTCGACCTCGATCCTCTTCTCCTGCCCCTGCCCGGTCGGTGGGTGGGCAGCTAGACGTTCTCCCTGCCCTTTGTCCACCCGCCTCCTCGATCCCGAACGTGATGGCCCCGGTAGAGCTGCATTCGCCGTTATCTCCATTCGTGCAGGCCGGCGACTCTCCAGTGCTCGTTTCTGTCGCTTATCCCCAGCATCAGAATGATCTAGACGAATGTATTCACACGTCGGTATTACACACCTTGGTTTGCTTCGCCGGTGCCGGAGGATTCGTTACTTTCGTTTTACCCGGAGGTGCATGCAGTGTCGTCTGTGCCTTTCATGAGGTTTGTGAACGATTGTAGATGGGTTACGAGACTCGTACCCTTTCTGCGCCCTTCGTCGAAACCGGCCAAAGGACGTTACAAATCGCATTTGATATATGTTCGACAGTTATAGCCTCTCCTTCTGCTATACCGAACCCTTTACGTGCTTCGGTTAGGGAGCCCACAAAATCGTCACGGCTTTCAAGGAGTCGAATGCCCTGGATTGGACACGGTGCGACAAAGAGGATGTCCATGTCGATGCAAATTTCAAATGGTGCCAAAGGCGACCATGGATTCCATGCAGAGGCGCTGTGAATGTCGATATTCGCTGGACGTAGGTAGATGTCACCAGTTCGGGGAGCGATGTTGCCAGTGTGTGGAGTCGGTTCGGCCCCACGGAAGACGTTAAGAATGACTGGGAAGGCGTCATCCGGAATACGGGGCTGTATGATCGCGTGTTGGCATATGGAGGACTGCATGGCTCGTATGTTTGGGTGTGTGTGTGTGTAATGTATAGAAGCTGGGGGAGGAGCGATTCTCTCATTTGAAGAGATTATATATTCCATCGGTGGCAATTCCATATGGGGAAAGTACCATGCCTGCAACGCAAGGTGTCTGCCGATCGTCCACACAAGCGGATCTGGTTATTTTTAGAAGCTGTATGCTATCTCACATGTTCTGTAGAATGGTCACTGCGACTCATGTATGCATGTAGACCTCAAGTTAGGATGATGCTTTCCACTCCTATCCTTGTATTTCACAGCAAGCAATCACAGCAAGCAATGTCGTCGCAATCAATGATCACCCCGTAGTGAGTGAGCCATGTGGAGCTATTTATCGCTATATTTTGTTACACAATGGTGTGTTTCGTGGACGATGCAATTACGCGAATGTACACCCTTTGATCTTGTAGTGACTCGATACCCCGTGCCGAACATATACGGATCGTATCCATTCCATATTTTGAATGAATTGTTATCGTACACAAATATATTACATAATGTGGGGATGCCTTATAAAATACGGATTACCGCGGTCGGACGTCTCTTTTATTATTTGTCACACCACCCTCACAAACCATGTCAAGTTCCGTATACTTCCCCCGAACACCTCCAGGAGCCCAGAATGTTGCGCGACTACTCACGATAGACCGCGTTGTCTACACTGGTCCGATCACGCACGACGACAGCACCCGCTGGACATGCTTAATCAAAGAAGGCGCCACCATTGCCGCCGATCTTCCCCGGCATTACACGGAGCACCTTAACGGATTTCTATGGAGGGAGGCCGTCATTCGCTTCAT
The DNA here is from genome assembly GCA_038092915.1 of Boletus pseudopeckii. Lineage (NCBI taxonomy): Eukaryota > Fungi > Basidiomycota > Agaricomycetes > Boletales > Boletaceae > Boletus > Boletus pseudopeckii. The sequence goes on from JBBPRH010000324.1 coordinate 14,314, forward strand.
TATCAGGTCCTCCAAGATGCTGGGGTTAGAGGATGATTTCGTGGACGCATTGGGCGGCATCCTCTCCTACATGGATGCGGTTTTTACTGCGGTGAAGGTGGAGGCAGGAACAGCTGTGGGAGCCCCACCCCCTTCAGACTGGCGAAGTACCATATTCGACGACTATCTTCGCGTAGAATATTGGGTAAGACGCCATGAGCCATGGCTCGTAAGGGAGTATAGACGGGGGAACGATCGCAATATCGATCGGGGGAGGGTGGAAAACCTGGGTGAGTTGGCCGACTTCCGTGGTCACATCTATGACACAATGCCATGTTATTTTGAACAGACTGGGAGACTTATCGAAGGGAGCTGGGGTCCATTTGGTATGGTGCACGCACCCGGTTCCTGCTCACAAAGGAAAACGAGACCCCCGAGATGGCCCGGATACTCCTGAAGCACGCAAAAGAATTCTACACCCCGGTTGTGGAAGAGGACGACGATTGTACGTACCTCGGTATTCCGTGCCTTAGAGATTGCTGGTAAATGATTCTGTAGATGGATACATGTTTACAGAGCACCTGGATGATCAGTGGCGTAACGAGGCCAAGGGGAAGGCCAATGAAGGCGGATCCTCTGGACACGGACCAGATAGGAAAAGCACGAGGACGCGTGGAAGGGAAGGTAGAGCGCGTATGGAGAAGGACGGAGATGTCCCTTTGCGCAGGATTACGCGCACACGCAAGGCCCGTGACAATGAGGGGAGTGAAGAACTGGGCGATTAGTCCAGCGTCATGCACTGTAACACACGCGTAGCCACCTAAATCTACGATGGTAATATTCTATGCATCGCCGCAACGGAAGAACAGGAGAATCCATGTATTACGACGCTACATGTTTTTGGGTGCGCCGAACATGTATTCGACAATGTTCGGCCCATGTTCGGCGCTCCTCCAACATGCCCAATGCTGGTTATACAATCAGACTACGATCTTGCGAAGCGCCGAACACGAGCCGAACCTGTGTTCGACAATGTTCGGCGCACTTCGGAGGTTCCTGAAGCTAGAAATCCACTCGGCCCACCTTCCATGGTTTATTATACATGCTTCTGGGCCTGTGAAAACATGCCAAACCTTTGTGGAACAGTTCACGACGTATGTTCGACATTGGTGCGACATCTGTTCGGCAGTGGCTGTGCACTCCTTTTGTAGCCGGATGCAATGTATATCTTGTTTGTTATTTCACTGACGCAGGACCCATCAGATAGTTGGTTTTGCCCCTCTTTATTTGTCATTGGTGCGGCTTTCTTCGGCTTTGCCATTTTCGAACAAACACCGCACAAAGGCAAAGTAACATTAGAGTTTAGGGTTGTGTACCGACAGGAACGAGTCACCTGGACGACTATAGACAGGGACTAAAGCGGAAATGTGGAAGGATGGACACAATTCAATTATATGCTCCTTAAGGTAGGGTGTTGAATGCTGTGCTACTGCCTTTCCTATATAAGGGCCCACGCGCAATCGCACTCTAACCACCACTCCCCTTTCATCACAATGTCTGACTACTACTGGCCAACGACGGCAACAACCGAACTCCATAAGGACTACATCTTTCAAGTCCGCTATTCACTCCACGATACGAATATTTCGGGTGTGGTGCAATTGTGCCAAAGCAATCTCTACGAGCCGGATATCGGGCCGACACATCGGGCATTCATACCTGCGCGTTACACGCGGCAGGTCGAGGTGTTTCTATGGAGGCACTACCTCCTCATCACGCTCTATCAAACGTTCCAGAAGCGCAGGGGACGGAGGTACAAGGCGATGATACCGACGATCCTCAGGAACATTGTCCATCTGGACAATGTGATTGAAGCACTTATCCGACCATGCCTCAACATCCCGTCCGGCGCACAGAACATCGCACTCCATCGATCTGTGAACTTTGAGGAATTCCTCATCACAGAGTTCCTGCTCGGAAGGCACGACCACAAGACGGTAGCTCACTTTCGAACAATATGTGCGAGGAACATAGAGCGTATGCCATGGACAGATTTCGGTGAGTTTGGTCATATTGCCCATACATTCTAGCGTTATCCAATTCGTTGGGGAGACTGGGATCAATACGAAGCACGCATTCCCGCGGCGCTACTTGGCTTGCCGTTTGCGTATAACATCGACAACATCGATAACGCCGATCTTCCGGGCTTGTGGGACGTAGTCGAAGACTGGTACGGCCGCGAGCCGGATCTCGAATGGAGTAAGTGTTTCTGTCTGCACCTGAATAGGAATAGGAGTGTATACTGAGCCACATGCATTAGTGTCATTGTGGATTACCCTCGGCGACGGGGAACATGTTTCCAATAAGGGAGATCCGATGCAGCAGCAGGACATGGAGCTCAACGTTCGTATGTAGTTTACACCTACACCTCTAATTCATACTCATCAACCTCGTTAAAAAGCAGGCCCGTTAGAATATGTCGAAGGTCTGTGACACATACCTTGCATACCGTTCCGTCTAATGCTCATCTACACCTACAGATCATACACCTTCTGAGCGGAGGAAACGCAATAGGATGGAGGTGGACGACGAGGAGGAGGATGGCAACCCAGACCGGAAGCGCAAGACGCCTAGCTCGGAGGGGAGCAGGCTAGGAACTGCGCCGGAGGATGTGTCAGAAGATGGAGCCAATTCAGGCAAGGGTGGCGATGTGGATGCTGATGGTGTTGACGATGCTGAGGAGGCGGAGCGATTTCAGGATGAGGATAATGGTGAAGTGGCGGAAGTAGCGGGGGAAGAATTAGCCACAGGAGAGGGAGTTCAGATGGCCGGTGTGGAAGAGGGAGGGGGAGTCAGTGCAGGAGAGGCGGGACGGGAACCTGGAGAGGCGAGGCGGGAAGGAACGGCGACAGGTGGACATGGGAGTGGTAAGGAAACAGAAACGCAATATGGAAAGGGAAAGGAAGCGCAAAAGGAAAAGGAAAGTGGACGGGAAAAAGAGTCCAGTGGAGTGCAGAAGGAAGTGGAGGAACCAATGACCGAATCATTGTTATCTGGAATGTTCGCTAGTAAGTAGCGCACAGTATAATTCTTCCGGTTATAGGAACCTCTACAAGGATTTACAGACCATACAAGACCTATCAAGAACGCATCAACAGCAGGGCACGATGATCTAATGCAATGGTCCACATTCCGTTCAAACATGTCGACCTTCGACGACATTGAGGACTACAATGATGTCCCCGATTCCATGTCGGACGACCCAATTGATGTTTCCCCCACACCAATATATTCCACTTCAGACTACGATGATATTGAAAACGACTCGTCGGATGCAAACAGATTACCTGAAGCTCTGGAGAAAGTCTTCCCGACATCCCGGATGGAATTGACCGTCAAGGATGGTGTAGAGCATCCACAGGTTACGGAGGACCGTACGGAGACTCCTGGGCAGAGTGTCGTTGAAGAGTGTCCGACAAGGGATGAGTAAGGTTCTGGCGATCATAACAATCCATGCATTCTGATATGGCAATACAGTGTTCACAATGAAACTGCTGAGAGCACGAAACGCCACCGAGGGCGTCCACGTGGGTCGACATCCACAAGGACAGTATCAATGGAGTGGTCAATGCGGCTGCGAAGCAGGACGAAAGACCAACCAGACAATAAGCTATCCACAGGCTCTAGGGTCGTGAAGGAGACTGATGTGAAAAAGGGTAAGGCACGCATTGTGACGAGGGTGAAAGCCCAGAAGGATAAGGCAGGATTGGGGAATACAGAACAGAGGCTTGGGGCTAAACCCGTGGAATCATTGCCAGGCACTAGTGGGCCGATGTTCGTCGTGAACACCCAAAGGAGTAACGACCCGAATGCTGAACACACGTTCGAGCGTGTTACGCTCACCATCAGCCCAAAGAAGATCGCGAAGTCAGAGCGGAAATCGCCTCCACGTCCCAGCACCTCCTCCACGACATTGGACGTGTCTCGGGAATCGGTTAACACCAAGCTCCATATCATCATTGATTGGATGGAGGACATGACGAGGCTCTGCGTGGAAAATAGGAATGTCTTACATCCAGAGGTTCGCTACATTTTCTGACAAATTGAATGGACCCATCGGCTGAATGTTCGTGTCTCAGATGATTCGCGGTATGCAGGTCGTCCAGCAACTGCAAACAAAATTCCCCGAGGAAGTAAAAGGTTGGAATGCTCAGTTGGTCAAGAATGTAAGTCATCAAGCGCTACATCGAACACAGGAGAGGCATGTTATTAACAATGCGGTTCGAAATGAAGACGTCATTTCATAACAGCATGAAGATATTCGGGAAGTATTTTCAATCACTTCGAAAGCACTCGATTGAAGTGGACGAAGCGACGAAGAAGGGATTCCTCTTGCTGCGAGGCTGGAGTGAGCCCAGCCCTTAATATATATATAATACACTCCGTGTCCTTTGAAATATAACAACGTCTGTATGAGTTTGTCTACATTGTACATGAACCGTTTCCATGTAGGTATTCCACGATCTGTGTTTGATGATGGGCAAGTCTATATGTTATGTCTTGTTTGCTGGCGTGCCGAACATGTGTTCGACAATGTTCGGCTTATGTTCGGTTCCCCTCAGACAAGCGTGTAGCCGACTCTCCCATTGGTGTACCATACATATATTGTTCTGCATCCATCTGAGTCACCGAAAAAGGCGAACATTCACTTTGGGAAATAGCTCACACCCTTGGTCCATTGTGGTTCGGCATTTGTGCGGTAATCGTTCTACATATACACACTTACATAACCTTGGCCGAACATATATGAATATGACATGTTGTGAGTATCAGTCCCAGATCATGTGTTCTCATCAAGACAGTGTTTTGGAATGTCAAATTAACAGATTAACATATGAACTGGGAATACTACAAGAAGTTACGTTTTCCGTTGCTACTACATGTTGGACAACCATAATACTGCATGTCCCCGGATGCTTCCAACGACACAGGATAGTGAAGCTGATCGAGATGTCTCCATGTGTTGGATGTTAGACCGGAATGACCCTGTTTCCATCTTTGAAATACTGTCCAGGCCAGCATAATACCCTGACCATTCCCAACCATACCATGATCATCGCCCCGCTGGATCGGCGTTCGCAGAATGATCTGCAAATCATCCTCGCGTTCGAACGGCGGTCCCTGCATGTATGTAGAGGCCTCTACCACGTCAGGAATATCGGACGACCCAGTGGCCAGCATGTGGAGGCAGTCGATGTGATACCATGCTTTGCATCCCCGACAGTATCGTTGGATATCCTTATCTGGATTGTATGGCCTGTTGCAGACCTTACATAGATGCATTGGTGTCTGCCAATTTCCTTCATGTACCCGAGTCGCAAGACATAGCATGCCACTCACCACAAGTTCGTAGACTGCATTCTTGCCTGTCTTTCGGCCCTTCTTGGTCTTCTTTTCTGTTTTCTTCGCCATGGTCCATCGCATATAATGGTCTTCAGGGGTGATTAATGGACCAAATGGAGCACCATCATCAAATCGGATGATGTCCTCAGGCGCTATAGAAAGCAAATCAGACAAATAGATCGCATGTACCTTCCACTACAACATTACCATCAATGCATGCAGCCTCAACAATGTCTGTATCTTTCGACAATATTAGCTCCTGATGTCCCATATGTGAATAAAACCTATATCATGTTATATCATTCAGGATCAGCATGGCCCAATCCAGGGCCCAGATGCATACCTCTGCTCTTGAACATCTTCGGGTCGGTGATACCATTGGACCATCACCCAGATGGCCTTCGCTTCATAGCCATTCTTCAACGATGCGATCTGAGTTTGGAGAACCTTTAATGAAAGTTGAAGTCACACACCATTTCCACTCTGATGTCCAGGATGCGAGCTTGCCATATTTCCTGTGTGACAGAGATAACAGCAACACTGGCAGGTCACTCGTCAGTCCTTTTCTCTATTTACCAATGATCACTGCATGGAGGACTTACTCATCTCCACGTCGAAAGGTATGAGTGCCTGTTAAAATGTCAAGTGAGACCCATCGACTGGACAAAATAAGCCAATCAATCTTGACCATACACTTTGTGTATTGATTGTTCACTGTTGGAAACAATAACAATGAGAATTGTGAGTCATTATATTACGTTTCTCGTGTGAAGAGACCTGCTATGCAGCTTACCATCCAGAGTCAAGGAGTCTGACATGTTCTTGAACTGTACAAGGCTTGGGGTTGTATTACCCTTTGACGACATGCAGCACCCTTCAAATTCGATCCACTTATATACATAGTCGGCTGCGAGATAGCCGAGGAACTTTGTGATCCGATAGTACCATTATGTAATTTTATCATCGGTCGGACTAGTACATACAATCGGTCCTGGCTGCCTATATATATGTATTATGTTGAATGATAGGATTTTCCGTGATCTCCCCCTTTGCTTTCATGGAGGAAATTTTAAATCAACTCCCCAAACTGAAGTCTGCGGCATTCATGGGGCGACGTTCTGCTGCCGGATCCGTCTACTTTGATGATGTCATAGATCTTTGTGACTCCTCCACCTCTGAGTCCTCTAGTTCACTGCATATTCATTCCCCTCCTCTACGCTCCTTTGATGATTTGGCGAGGTACCTCGACAATTACAATGGATATTTCTCCGGAGAACATCGCACACCATCGTTGTACTCATCCCCTCCCTCTCCCTCCATTTCGTGCTCCTTCGATGCCATTGTTGATCACTACTCTGATATGCATGATGAAAGTGAACATCTGGACGTCTCCACTGGCTGGGACACATCCACGTCAAGTCAGAAAGATGGTGAACATGTCCTCCCTTAGCAATCTGAACATTGTTTCAATTCAACCCTGCTTCCAGCTCATCCTGTTGGAAACATGTCCATTACCCTCAGGAAATCTCTGTTAGGATTTACATCAGATGAAGATGACGGTGGGTTGTCCTGCATATCCTTGGTAGGTCTGTGACTCAATTGATATAAATCGAAATCAGCACCAAGACTAGAAGCAAGGTCTTTCAAGCAAAGACAGATCGTCATCAAAGATTCAGGCCCCTCCTCAGAGTCGTCAGATAGTGATGATGAGGGTAAGACAATTTCAGATGTATAGAGCTGACTCACCAATGTATCATCTCTACTAGGAGGAAGGGATGATGTGGTGTCAAAGAGGCCAAGAGGACGGCCTCGCAAACGGAAAAGACCTGGTCGCAAGCCTGCTGTTACGAAGATGGTGGTTCATGCAAGCTCGGAAGATGACTCCGAACAAGCACCAAGAAATGCAAACAGTACAAATGAGGGTAGTGTCCACCCCTCTTCGGTGCTCTCCGATGAGCATGAATCCTCTGCATATGAGGACGAGGCTGCTCCATCAAGATCTGTATTGCGAATCAACTCTGCATCTCCCCCTCCAGTACCAGTCGAGGATCCAAGAGAGGAGATAGGTGGTTAGTAGTACCTCATGGATCTTCATAATTTCGCTTTGTTGACGACCTATCTAATTTTTCAAGCCCGAGTACTATCGAAGGCTGTATTCTGGCATACTGCCTATCAGGAGCTCGATACTCTGAACGACCACAGCTGGATTGACATTATCGTTGCCGACTACTATCTGGCGACTATCTGGCATGAATCCCAAGGGTATTCCCTGGTGCGCTTCATTCTGAACCAATGTGCCAAGCCTTTCTATGATTGTTCTGGAAACCCTTTGCAACCTTCGCATGAGGAGCGAGCTCAATTCATGCATGATCACTACATCCCTCTGCACCATGATGATCCACATATTCCCATCGCATTCCTCGTTCATCACAACAACCATTTCTTTGGTGCTGTGTTCGACTATGCATCCAACATCGCTTACATACTGGGAAGAAAGGTCTCCAGCGAAGGCTATGATCCAAATTGGCAGGTGTGGAATGGACCCGACTACTGGCGCAAGGTCGCCCAGCTTCATATGTGGAATGCAGAAGATCCAGACCAAGTCTTTGTCCTGGCCCATGATTGGAATCAAAATGGCTACGATTGTGGCCCCACTGCCTGTGCTGTCTTGCAAAAATGCTTTCAGGAGGGCATTGATAGTACATGGCAATCACTGATGGACGGTGATGCACAGCTCCCCTGTGGCCATATGTTGCGAAGAAATATGCTCGGGACCATCAAGGCTCGCTGTCTGGTGGCTTACAGAGACTATATGCAATACAGGACGAATCCGCCCCTTTACTGGGATGACATGGAGATCGGAGAGGAGGAGCTTCAGGACTTTGTCTCTGGTGGCAATCAACAGCGGGACAACAACATCCTGCGTACCCTGACCCTTGCAAGCAACTCTTGTCGAGAATGCCATACAACCTTGGCAAACGCTGCAATAGACACCTCTAGAAAGATGAAAAACATTAACTCTGGGAGGATCGTGGAAGAGGAGTTAGAGGAGCAGGAGCTTCGAGAGATGGAAGATAATTCGTCGGACGGAGGAGATCCCACTATGGGAGGACTGTCAAGGGAACAGTCATTGGCCTTGCTGGCCAAGATAAAGAATCACAAGATACTTCATGGAGCACGCAACCGAGCTGCTCGTCGTCCCCATGCACTTGGATCTGCCACCATGACTGTCGTGGGCATGAACGACGATGACAATACTCAAATACCACCAGTGGATGGCCAACGCTCCAATGCAGCAAAGGCATCCAGGAAAAGAGTGAAGAATTGGAAGTTAGGTTCGGCAAGTCGCTTTTCCAGGCGAAGCCCACCTATATTCCTGCCTGCATATCAAGGGCGAAGGTTTCTGGGACATGATCACGAATATGATGAATATGACCACGGTCCGACATTGGAGATGCTACAGCAGCCAGAGGTCTACTCCATCCTCAAATTCCCCTTCGAGCAGATGACTCAAGCCTCTGCTTGGACCATGTGGAGAGATCATGGATATCGACTCCTCCCCAACTTTTTCCAGATGTTCTATCTTTCTCCTCCTGTCAGAGTTATGGACCATGTCATGGCCATCGGAAATGACCAGGGACATGATCCTAAATGTCAGGTCTCCGACAATGTGTCTGGAATGCACAGCCTGGATCATGGTACTTGTTGTAACAGCAACCAGGTAATTATTTCTGACTTTCCTCCCATCCATACTCATTCATTCATTCACTGTTTGATTACCGAATTCAGGTAACTATAGGGGATGCAATGATCATGAGTGCGACAGAAATGCTGGAGTATGTTGGTGAGGCACCAAGACTGCATCAGCCCTTCCGTCATGGGCTCGACATGTTTGTCCGTGGTCGTATCCCATATCCTGGAGAAGAAGACAAGTATATCTGTGTGGACTTGGAACAGGATGGCCAGGACTTCGATGAGAACGAGATTGACATCTCCATTGACATCGACAGCATCATCTGGACAACTAGAGATTTCGTGTGCAAGACCAGCATCGGCATATACATGATGCCAGTCTATGACAGCAAGCCTGGAATCGCGAAACACAACCATGTTTACATCGATATTCTCATTCCACAGTCAGAGCTTGATCAGCGAGCTTTTGGTGCGCGTACCGAGTGGTTGTCGAAGAAGTTTCCTATGACTGCCATCCCCCATGCCATCATCGGAAAACTTGGATCTGCTTCGGGCCACAACCTCACTGTCTACATCATGTTTCCAAGAATGATCCACAGAAGTCCATTCAATGGCAGACGGATGAATATGATGCCTCAGGGAGTGCTTGATCCTTTTTGGGAGGAGGTATTCCTGCCAGCTATTGCAGAGAATGTCAAGGAAAGTTGGGTACCCTATGTCAGCAAAACCTTGATGGAGGCCAGATACAAGACATCTGGAAACAATGGCAGGGGAGGCTCCAAGACTACCCCACTCTCCAACAGTGTCTTTGAGGAGGTCCAGAGGTCCATGCGTCACATTATCAAGGAGGACAGCACGCTCTACTCTATGTATGGGTCGTTCTTCTTTGTCGTGGAAGGCAAGGGCATCAAGCTCTTGACCAAGGATGGTCAGGACAGAGTCCACCAGTCTCCAGAGATCGCTCTCCAAGAGAACCTTTCCTGCCTTGATTGGACACACATGTTGGATCGCAAGTCTGGGGAGCTGATTGTGGATGTAGGTGTCGGCTTCACCCCAAGATCAGATGAACCTATCACCGGTCTGTGGAGACTGGATTCCCTGGAAGAGTCGTATGGAGCAGCTGGGTTCAATAGAGGAACAGTTCATCATCAGTGCATGCTGTCCAGATATGGTGCTTTACAGGCAGAGATGAATGAGGAACGTGCTCTCCAAACCCATGTTGCCTTCAGGAGCACATACAACCTCTACTACGAGGCTGTTCGCACCAGCAGCAACATCCCTGTGTTTGCAAAGGACAGTGATGCATACCGACTAAATCCAAAGTACCACTCCGAATGTTCCAAGATGGTCAAGTTGTTTCAAGAAGCAAAGTGGAAGACATATGGAGTTCGGGACGAGTACAGGGTGAGTGGACAGGCAGCTCAGGTGTTGTTGAGAGAAATTATTCCTAGGGTGTGTGCATGTGTCCCCTTCTTCGTTGACTTGTCCACAAAGTGATGATTTATTTGACAGGCAAAGAGATACATGCGGTCCCGGCCAGTGCTCTGGCTGCCTTCTCATGTGTGGTTCAAATTTCTGGTCAGGAGAGTGGAGGAAATACAACGAACACAGATAATGCTCGTCAAGCAAAATCCTCCTAATCTCGGGATAATGACAGGCATTCTCACCCATATGTTGCGTTGCATCACATCAACACCCATCGTCTTTGACCTTCATGTCAGAGAGTCTCTAGCCCTATTGGAGCTTCGCAATGTGGTGGACACCGCCAATATGTTTTTCTTGCAGGAGCTCAACCCCCACCTGAATCCCTGCCTTGAAGGAGTGCAGGAGGTGGACGATGCCCATGTGCTAGCTCTTATGGGACTTGATGCCAAAGCACAACGAGACAGGGCGCTTGCATCTCGTAATCCTGGAATTTATGCTGCATTTGATCAGACTGCCATGTTTCCAATTGGACCCAACCCAACATGGACCAAGCTGAAACAGACGATTGCAAGCAATCCAGTGGTGATGATGAAAGAGTGGTCCTTTCCCTCCAGATTGGACCGCCTCAGTTTGGCAGTTTCAAAGCTCTTCTGCATGTTCACTACCCAAATATGGATGATGGTGGCCGACGAGGCTTTCAAGGGCATCATTCCTGCACCCACATCCTTGTCAGATGCCATGCGATGCTGGACTGTGGTCAGTGTGGATGACACGCTCACCAACACCATGTTTGAAGCATGCAATACTATGGGTCTAGAGAACTCTGCAGGTACTGTCCATGGTCGCCAAGGTCCAAGATCCAAGACTTTCTCTGATCGGATGGATATCTTCTTTCCTTCACCTCATCTATCATTGAGAAAGGATTCTCAGTGGTCCCCATATTGGGATGGGGAGGGTTACATCAAGAAATACCATGACCAGCTTCTGGCCCGAGATGATCAAGAGCAATTACACTTGAATGATGCCCTTGGATCTATTTTCTCCGAGCTACAATGTCTGCCTGCGAGCCAGAAGATGACAAAGAAAAGCAAGGGATCAGTCTGGAAGTGCAAGAATGGGACATTCATGTTTGTGACAAATCCCAAGTTCTACAAGATAGAGACCTTGAGCAAGGAATCCAAGCAGGTTCAAAGGAGAAAAGGTGGAGAGGTTCAGCCTGCTCGTCGGAGGATCAAGTCGAAAAAAGTGTTTACTGAAGACTTGTGGAGATCAAGTGGATTTGATTGCCTGGCAAGCAAGAAGGACGAGACTGAAAGGCAGAAAAGACAGGCATTGCAAAGGCGTCTGTCTGCCCATACCAAGAACAAGAGAAAGCCACCTGTACAATCTGGGAAGGGTGAGATGAGAGATGAGGCCACCAAGACGCAATGTGTGCGGTTCATCACTCCTGACAGTGAAGACAGACTCAGCACAGAATCTGAAGAA
>JBBPRH010000325.1:0-26133 GCA_038092915.1 Boletus pseudopeckii
GTATCGAGAGCATCGTGGCACACCTGCTCGTGTTCGAATACCAACTCCCCACCAAGATGCATCCGTCTTCGGTCCTTCGCCTTCTTCCACTCTGAGAATAGCTGAACCAGGTGGTTCTGTCACCCCCAGCAACATTATTGCCCCACCAAGTGTGGATAACCCAAATCGACCTGGGGAGCCGACCAATGTCGGATATCCAAATCGTTTCGAGCCATTTTCACCCAGTGGTGTATCCCGATATGATAATCGCGCAATTAGGTAGGGTGCATGGAATATTTGACAGTGCCCAGAGTTCATGTAACACTCCAGATCTCCATCTCCAATCGATCACATGATTGATGCGATGACCTACCAGTACCCCGAGACCCCGTTCGTTTCATTACTGTGTCGGAGGTAGTTCTCGCATTTACATTCCGTTTCCAGAAAGAACGTCCCGGAAGGGTGGACGGCGTACCGGCACCCAGGAGGCGCGCTTTACTTCGTGCATGACGAGTCGGTTAGTGATTCTGATGTTGTTTATTGCTATTATCGTATCTCAAGTATGAATCCGTAGAAAACGTTTACGGAAGTGAACGTATGCGATGAAGAGACTCACATGGATATCGAGTACTTCAAACTCTTCTTGCTCTCGGAGCTGAAAGCTGAGATCGAGAATCGGAATGTCTCCGAATACCTGAAGGTCGACGAAGTTCAACTGGTTTTGGAACCTAAAGTAGACGACGAAGGTGTGATGTGTTGTTATTATTTCGTGAACCCACGAGCCAGGAGTCTCTTTTGGTTGGATGAGTGGGATAGGCATGAGATCTTCAAGGACTGTAGAGGTAGCCTCTCACTTCCCCATAAAGGTAAGCTCCAGGCTGCTTGTCTTGTAGGGCTTACGAAAAGATTTGAATCCATTAGGGCTGGGCATCCAGGCACATTACTGGTGCGCCACCTACGTGAGTCGTGAGTTGTAAGATATTCATGATCCTGACGCACTATCAAAAAGTTAGTCGCATATAACGCGTTGATGACCCAACTCAACTCCAGGAGCCACTGTGATGTCTACCCAAACTTCTGCGAGGTTACTCCAGAGTTGAAGGATGAGGTAGTGGACATGATTCTTCATGCTACATGTGGTGAGTGCTTCGCCCCCACTATTGTGTGTGCATTAAACAATTAGAGCTACAGATCACTTGACCTCGAATACGTCTGCGTTCCCCCTAAACCCCGAGGAGCTAAAGAGCCACTTATCTCTCGTTGACCGAATTGACCGTAGGTTTACGTTCAGTGATATGCGCCTACTCTCACGTCTTACTTCCTCAGCCAAAAAGACAGACAAGCGTGCACACTGCGCGATCATTATAAGTAAATTGATCATTCACCGGTTCTCAGAAAGCTTACTAGCGTTTTCAAGGTCGAATCATGCACGTATTCTGTACGTTTCCATCATACTCACCAACATTCCCTGTTCACAATTGCAGATCACAACCAATTTGTCCACTTTTATGGGGAGGATTGTGCGCGCCTCAATTTTGATCAAACGATTCATGGATGGAGATACCACCCTTCACTACTGATGAAAACCTTTGCACCACTGTTATTCTTGGCACCCGTGAACAACGTGCGGCTATTACACAGAATCTTTGTCGACGACGTCGCGAGCCAAGAAAGGTGGAACATGTTCATCAAGAAGCTGACCTCACAACTGCAAGAAACCAGTGTGCTGGTGAGCAAACCAATTCCCCGCATCTTGCTGAAAATAACAGGACAGTTTCCAGGCGACTGTGCTCCTCAACGCCAACGTCGGTTTTCTTCCAAAGCAGTCGGGTACAGGAACTTCACCCCAGCAATTCCTCAGCTATATGTCACTAGTAGCAAATATGGCGAGCATCATCCTCGGTTTGGTCTTCATGGGGCATAGCCGCACCGAGGCGAGGAATACCCCATTTGAAGTCGTCAGTACACCATATCTCCCTAACATGTGCAAGTTCTCTGACTGGCATATAGGCCACATTCTTGCATGCATTACGTCACGAAAGGCACGGTCTTGAGAAACTCGCCGTCGTTTACAGTCTTCCGCAAGCCTTGCTGATGTGGGGGTAAGTATCCTGGATGTTGTAGGTGACCAGTTTCCTTGACCACACTTTTTCAGCATAGTTCTTTTCTTTGCAGCTTTTGCGGTTCAGTGGTGCTATCCGGACGATACGAGATTACGGGCTAGTGCAGCAGCTTTCGTGTTCATTGCAGTCCTCTTGGTTGCATGGTGTATCTGGACCGCCCGAGGCCGGTGCGATTTCTGGTGGTTTCAACCGGATCCAAAGCAGGCGAAGCATAGGGAACTTGAGGAGGAGGAAGGGGACTGTGGGGTGTCTCCCGGTAGTATCCTGGGGTTGGGTTTTCTCCGCAGATATTAATTCACAACACGTTGGCTCCAAAGCTCACAAAGTCTATATCGCTTCCCGAGGAGAGCCATGCCATGCAGAACACCGCGAGTGTCATCCTCGATTCACGAACACCTAATTTCTCGATCAAGCCTGGCGCAGCCTAGCTCATTGGCCCTGATGAACTTGGGGGTAAGACGGGGTCGCCAGTGAGACTCGACTTGTTCTGCGTTGTGTAACAGCTATGTCTATCAGATATAGTACCAACTTGTGAAAATTTCACCGTTGCACCTTTCATTTAATCCCCTCGATATTGCTCTGTAGCATTTCTTCGTCTTGTTGTACTATCATTCCAAAATTTGAATGCCCTATGTTACTGTCGATGTACTTGCACCTGACGGAGCTAATTGATTAGTAACGTCTTCAACCTCAGACAGTTGTGACTACGGTTGGCTCGCTCATTAGAGCGACTTGGGCTCGGCGCTGGGAGCTCGAAGCACACTCAACAGGATCCAATTAGTACGTATCAGGATGATATTCGGTCTGCGTTGATGGCTCCTTTACAAACATTGTGGTGTGTCAGCCCTACTGCCTCGCGAACAAGATTTATTGCCAGCGAAACCACGTCGTTCAGAAACAACTCTGAATGGAGCACCATGCGTCGTCAAGAGCCATACCCAGCCATCCTTCCTCCACCGAACTGCAGGCCGTCCCACTGTCCAACCGGTCACACTTGAATCGTGTGGAGGAAGGACTTCATGGAACCACGGGTCAGTTCCAGAAATCGATCATCACTGGTTCGTTGACTTATGCTATGTTACCTGCGTCATCAAGGTGCACAGAAGATTATCTCTCAACTTAACTCACAACGTTCTGCGGTTACCAAGCTGACACTGAACCATAACCCGCTAGGGGACGATGGAGTATCCCACCTATTTAACTACCTCTGCTCGACATCTGGTTCCAGGCATCGAATTGCATTGTCCGAGATTAGTCTGAACAGCACAAACTTTGGTTGCAAGGGCTTACAGGCGATTTCGGATTACATCCGAGGAAACGAAGTGTTAAAAGCGCTATGGCTGGCTAGTGTTTGTGCTCGTTTCATGCTTATCTTCTGCCATGTTCCTTATGTGACGTATCTCAGAATGCGCTCCTCCCGGACCCCGTGGTCTTGTCGTCTCTGGCAAGCGCTATCAATGATTCCCGGCTTCGATTTCTCTCGCTTACAAGCAACAACCAGTTGGGCGATGCATTTGTGGAACAATTCCTTCCTTTTCTTCGTTCGCGTCACCTGCATGAACTACATATCAATGCCGTCGGACTGACGGCTCGAAGTGCGCCGGCGATTGGCGCCTGGATTTCCGGGAACCCACAAAGGAACAGTGACGGGGCATGTTATCTTCAAATATTCAAAAGCAGTGGGAACAGCCTCGGAGTGAATGGAATATGGGAAATCGTTCGAGCTATCGAGAGAGGGAACTGGGGTATCACGAGAGTGGAGGTGTATGCCAATCAACTCCTTCCGTCGCCCGCTTTGCCAGATACCGGTTCGTTTATTTTTCGTGTCAGTCACACGAAACTGATCTATTGGGCATGTCAGAAACGGAGGATGCTATGAAGGACGCAGAGCGCGCGCTTCACAGAGTTCTCATACGGAATAGCTACTGGAAGCGACAAACGGAGAAGGAGGCTCTTATTCTCTTGAGATATTCCCGACCCTTGCTCATGCGTCGCAAATCTTCACCAATAACTGCTTCACCACCTCGGCCGACATCTCCTCCTTTGAGGACAGCTACATCATTGTTCCCATTCTACGCTCTACCAAACGAGCTCAAACTATACATTCTAGGGTTATTGGCACCTTCTCTTTCGTCTGCGCAGCGTATGCGTATATATAATCATGCGTCTGACCCATCAACTCTACCCTGTCTGCTCCCTCCTTTGCGCCGCGATCCAGGAAAGGGATGCCTTGCGGACCCCTCTAGTCTCTTGGGCTCATCCGTCGGGTTTCAGGTCATGAGCCCGAATGGCAGCGGTCAGCGCTGTGTCGATGGGAAATGTATGGGTGCTGGCAACAGCCTGCTCTGCCGCAGAGAGGAAGAACGTAACAGATTTTTCGAAGCAATGGGTTGCTGCGCATATGAACCGGAGCGGGACGGTCAAGAATGATGCATATATGCCGTTGCGGAGCACCTGCTCTTGATGTTGGATATTTATTGGGAATCCTCTTGGAGGATTGACGATCGGACATGTACATAGATTTGTATCCATATTGTACGGAGGACTTTTAGTGTTTCATCAATACTACGCCAGAGTACTCGTCATTTGAGCATTTGCTGGTTGCAGCCTAAACGCATTACTTGA
Source organism: Boletus pseudopeckii (assembly GCA_038092915.1). NCBI lineage: Eukaryota > Fungi > Basidiomycota > Agaricomycetes > Boletales > Boletaceae > Boletus > Boletus pseudopeckii. Next base: position 4,728 of record JBBPRH010000325.1, read on the forward strand.
CGCATGCTGAGGATACAGGCGCCGGCGAGAATAGCGAAAGGTTGTACCGAAAGTCACAGGACTTCATCTCAGCCCACAGGATCTAACATGGACCTAGATCGTGTTCAGCCCAACATTTCCTCACGTGCTAACTATGCGCTAGCTGTTCCAAGCGCACGACACTCTGATATACCCGAGGTTAGATTCCAATGAGCTCCTCGTGGATCGAATGTTAAACGATTGACGCTGAGCGCGCTCGCGTCGCGTAATTGACGTTCCCAAGATCTTAAGACGTGCTTCTTCCAATGCGATCCACAGTAGGGACGCGGGGAGGAAACAGTGGTTTGGGAGACTAATTATAAAACGGAAATCTGGGGGTTTGATTTGCGGATTCTCTGGGATACTATAATATGCGTTGATAATATAATTGCCGCATCGGTCACTCACCCGAAGCCTATGGGCCAATGGACATTCGAACTTGCCGACACGGTATATCTGTCGTGTGGATGGCGTAATCGTTCAGCACGACCACTTTGGAGTTCCTCAGCAGGCTCCTAATAAATGTGCAACGAAAACAAACTATCATTCAAGTACTTACTATACATTTGTACATCAAGTGTCCGCATCATGAGAGCCAACAATATCACCAAAAACGTCGAAAATAGCGAATTTAAGTATATCGCTTCTTCAACTCTTCTGCGAGCGTTTCGTTCGAATGGAACTTCACTCCGAGGCGCTCCAGACGAGGGTCTGGAATGGCAGTATGCGCATACAAGCCGAACTCGGATTGGAACTCATACTACATCTGGCGTGAGATAGAATCTTTAAGCGGCGTGAATACATACCATCTCGTCAAGTTCCTGGGTGGATTTTACGAATATAAACAATTATCGACAACAGAACAGAAACGATAGGCCTTACCTCCATTCCAGTGGTTGCACCCGTCACGAAACGAACGGGCTTTCCTACCGCTATAACATGAGTATGAGTATCAAGGATCGACCCTGGCGCTGGGCAGCATGCTACCTTTCTCGATCACATTCGCGTAGTCCGTGTAGCTCATCTTGTCGCTAACTACATAAAAGGTCTCGCCCAAGATGTGCGCCGAGTCATCCTTGTAATGTTTAAGTAGTGCGAGTACGCATTGCCCCATGTCGCGTTCAATCCAGGCGAAGTATTGCGGGGAGTTGGGATCATACTTCGGTATGGTAAGCTCGTAGGAGGACGAGTCCGATGTCAGAGTCAGATAGTTGAGGCTTTGTGAATAGTGTGTTTCAGCCACGGAATATTACTTTGTCCAAACCACTTACTTCCACGTGTTCTCGGAGAACCATCCTACACAAATATTTACACATTGGTTCACTTGGAACGGACATGGACGCACCCGTGTGAAGAATAGTGTGCGGAAGCTGACTCTCTTGAAGGTAGTCATCGACATTGGCTTTGTCTAATCGATGAATAATTCACGCGTTAGTAATAGTCTAGCACTGGAATAAACTTACTGTCAAAGTGGTACACATTTTGATATTTTCCGTTGGATACTCTGGTACAGCTTGGGAGGGAGCTGAAGTAATAAAAATTACACACGAGATGACGTCAGGACCGCATGTGCACTACCTCCAGATAAAGAACTTGACGCCGGCTGCGACAGCAGCATCTACCAAGTTCTTTCCCAAAAACACTTCGCTGGTTGGCCCTTGAGCAGAATTTTTGGGATCATAATAATCAGTGACCTGGGCGGAGGGACCTTAAGCTCAAGATGCCGGGAAAACGAAACAAAAGTTACCCCAAATACCCCCTCTGCACCGTTCATTGCATTCTTGAGGGAAGGTACGTCCCAGAGATCGCCTTGTACAACTTCCACACCAAGTGCCTTGAGTCTTAACGCCTTCTCCGAGTTGGGATTCCGTGTCACTGCCCTCGGGGTGAATGTCCCGTCTGCGAGTAACGTTTTAACGACGGAAGAACCTATAGGAAACGGTGAACTCGGTCACGTATAATAGGGACGACGACGGTGTTACCTTGGGTACCTGTAGCACCAAAGACGGTAACAATGCGTGCAGACATTTTATTTGAGCAGGTGTGGAGGCGAAGCTTCGAAAGGGGTGGTTTATATACGTGCAAACAGTACCATGAACTCTGACGTCAGCCTAACTCAATGAATCTGGAAAGTGTTGCGAAAGGAGGTATCCGTCAGCGCTTGGTAATGATCAGGTCCGATCAAGCGCAAACCGAATACCATATAAAAAGCGGCGGCCCTTGCGCCCCATATTGAGCATGACCTGAGTTGAAGGGCACGATGTCGGATCCTTGGACCGACTGGCATGTTTCAAATCACAGCGTCGCGCCAACAACAGAATCATTGAACTGAGGCACTCACACGGGCATCACCGCGGGTCCAACACAATGTTAAAGGATAAGAACCGTCTGGTTGGAAGTGCTATACAGAACACCGAATTAGGTCAACCGGAACTGTGAGTCGCCGACGATGGACAGACTGCAACATGGCCTATGGGGTTTATCTTGACATCACGGCAGTCTAGATGTATATCCTATCCTAACTGTATAAAGTTACGGGTTACGATTTAATGATATCGTACGATCCCAACAACTTCCTATCGTAATTCTGAGGGCTATCGCTTTACGAAACGGGGGACAACTCACCGAGCCAGTCAGGCACTCCGAGTTGCCCGTTATCGACGCTGTAATCATAGTGGATAGATTCTGGAAAAACAAAGAACAGAAATGGATTGGATATGAAAGCTTGATCCTTTAGTTACTGACAAATTGCGATGCGTATTTTGCAAGCCTGCCAGTCTGGGTGGCGGTTGAATGTTCGTCAAACGGTCGCTGATAATAGCAGCTCGACCCGAAACTTTGACCATCGTACTGGCCGAAACTTCGCTTCTCGCGCAGACCGGCTGTGCATATACAGTACATAGATGATAAAGTCGAAATTATCCGATTAAATAATTTCCTTCTGGAATCTGTGGAAAGGCGGAGTCACGACTCACAATACCAAGGACATGAACAGAAAATGGTGACCAGAGGAACGGCCGAAGAGTGGACTTCCCTATCACTTCGCAGTAGGTGTCAGCAGGCATGTCGCAATCAGTTGCCCTCTAAGTTCTGTAGCTGGGAAATGAATGCTTGAACCTTGTCGGGTGTAGGATGCGCCGGGAGTAACCGGGAGCCTTTTGTATCACAAGATCTGACACTGAAGCTCAGCAACACCGTTCGCAAAGCCCATAAAAGAAAAGTCCCTACAGTTGGTCACTCGACTGTAGAGTGGATTTAGTATGCAAAACGGATGATAATATATGCGTCACAGTGGTGATCACATAGTACGGCGAGTATCAGCGAGTGACTCGGAGATTAAAGATAAACAAATGGAGATGGGTTTGGGTGTCCGCACGGATTTTAGGGTTCCAAGACATAATGAGGAAGAGATGGGTAAGTGCACGTTTATAGGCTCCCGAGTTTAAGATCCGTTCGATGGTCGGCGGCCTCATCCAAATCTGACTAGTTGTCCAGAGACTAGTTGTCCGGAAGATGAGCATCATAACCCCGCGATAACTGTGGTCGAGGTGTCGGAACTGACTTTCCTTGTGAGCATCTGACGTAAGCCGCTGAGTCATTTCCAAAAGTCAATGGATGGTGGACTCAAACTTGGCTTGTTTTTTCTCCACTGTCTTCGAACATTTCGCTCGACGCAAGCCCAACATTCAGAAGCCCTTCGCGCGCAAGAGGCGCTTTCGCCGGTCTTTGGACGCTCATAGTGGTGCGGCGGGGTGTTTGGGATGACCACGAAGGAAGAACAAGAGACACTCCGTCTCCTCGTTCAGCACGTCGCACGTGGATTTTACGAGCCAAAATATATCATCATCTTGGACCAGCTTGCTCGGCATCCTGTGTAAGTATTTACATAGTAGAGATGTGGAGCATCTTGAACTCCTGCTGAATGCCACCTTCATTGTTTTCCTCGCAACCTCGTGTGACATGTTGAGAATTGCAGTCTCAAAGATGACGATTTGGCCGGACGAATGGGGCTTCAGGCTAAAGAGCTGAACAAGTTGATGGCCGTTCTGGGGAATGACCGTCTCGTGCACGTGTAAGTCGTACTCCCTTGCAAATCGACCGCTTTTGACCTCATGGTTGTTCCAGCTATCGTCAAAACGAACTCAAAGAGGGTGCCCAAAGATCTGTGGGCAAGCAATACTATTACATAGATTACAAGCATTTCTGCGATGTTGTCAAGTGGCGAATTGCCGAGATGCGAAGGATCATTGATTCTAGTCTGCGGAATGTCCGTCTTGACATCTTGAATCATGTTAATTTTCCACTCTAATTCCACCCTTTCTCCAACAGGAACTAGATAACAAAGGATACATCTGTCCGCAATGTGGAAAATCGTATACACCACTGGAGGCCGACAAGCTCATGGATTTCGCCAAACAAGTGTTTGTTTGCGAGATTTGCCATGGCGAAGTAATCGACAATGAGAATGCTGAATCTGTAAGAGGCAGCCAGGATCGAATGCAGCGCTTCAATCGTGCAATGCGCTTTATTATCGAGGGTTTGCGGAAAACAGAATCCATGGTTCTTCCTGCGTCAGTCACTTCCGTCATTTGTCCGAAGCTACACTGATGAAGCTCGCAGATTGGATGTACCTTCATGGATCAAAAACAACGTCGTGGACACGGAGAAGCAAAAGGCTGGTCAGTCCTCGGGTCTGAAGATTGCTGGGTCGTCAGGTTCTGGTCGGCAAGACGATGGTATTGGGATCGTTATGTCAATGGACAAAGACGAGGCGACAAGGCGACAAGAACGGGATGCAGAGGCAGCAGCGAAACGACAACAAAACCTTCTCCCAGCGTGGCATCTCAAGAGTACTATCACGGGGGATCTCACAGCGCTCGGCATTCAGGAGAATGCACGGACGATGGCCGTTCAGCCTGCCTTACCTTCCGGTGATGAGTCGCTGAAAGGTTTAGGGACCATTGGCCCATCACGACTACCCCAGGTTGCACAACCAGCTGAAGATATCAAGCCAGAAATTAATACAGAAGCGGATTGTAAGTTGAACCGGTTTAACTTTTCATCTCTACTCAATTTCTGGGATAGATTATGAACAGTACTATGCCTCACTGGCGGCTTCTAACGCAGCCTCTGCTCAAGCGACGCCGTCGGGACTGGGAAGCGAGGACCTGGAAGAGGAAGAAGAATCGAAACATGTGATCCAACACTTGGAAACACTCAATGGATATCGAAAAAGATCGCGCTCTCAGGAAGACGAGGGAGCTGCGGCAAAGAAGCTTGCGAAACTGGAACCGGAACCTCCCGATACCAATGGGGTTGGTCACCCGGAGGCAGAAACGGGTCGTGGAGGAGATGATCCCCTTGTCTCTGGTATGTGTCGAGTTCGATGGACGATTATACATGGCCGCTTATCTCCTTTTCATCAGTTAATGGCGAACGAAAACCGTTCTCGAAGGTTACTGAGGAGGACCAAGAGCTCATGACACCAGATGAGTATACGGCATACTTTGAGGTGTTTAAGGCGCGCTCCTAGCATATGAGGCTTGTCGTCATTTATTTACTGCACAGACCTACGAGAGACCCATGGTGGTTTTAATAAATTTACCCTAGCCAACTTTAGTACCTGAGCCACGAGTTCGCATGTGTCACCTCACAGTCTAAGTGAGTCCATTGAGTAGCACCAATGGTCTAACCCACAGGCTCTCTCCGCTCAGGCTCCCTTGAGTAAGGAGCCATGGGCTACTATGCAACCGTGACGCTTCTTACTGTATCATCTCTGCAGACCCTGAACCATCTTTGTAGTAATGCATGAAGATGTAGTTGAACCACAAATCGGTGTATATGTTCCTAGATTCCTCTGCTACATCCGAGACCTAGATGCTGTGATCTCTATGTCCCATTGATTCAGCACATCCCGTTGCTCAGGGGCATTTCCTATAACAGACTCGTCACTCGGATTCTTAATCAGCATCTAGTGGTTTGGCCATGATATTCACTCTGAGCAGAGTATCATATCACTCACCGCTCACTCCTGCTCGGCCTGTCTAATGGTGAGAGCGTAAACCAACCGTTCACTGACTATCAACCTACCAAAACGCTTGCATTTAGCCTCCGAGACAGAAAAACCAGAATCCGTCTGGCCTTGGTCGAGCGATCATCAATCGCAAAGTCAAAGATGCCCGTGAGAGGCAGGAATCAGGCCTTGTATGCCCCCCTGACTGTCCTGTAGCTCTCCATTCACTTCACCTCACCATAGTATACCACGGATTTAGACTCAACATCTCGTCTTAAATCCGTCACCCAAGAACGCGATCTCGACGAGTTCCTGAACACCGCTCAGTTAGCTGGTACCGAATTTACAGCCGGTACGGGAATATTGATCTCTCATCTCCCCCTTCCTGACGGTTACGTCTCAGAGCGCCGCAACATCAAAATCATACAATCGGCGTCAACTCAAAATCCCTACCTTCTCACGGAGGCGGAGGAACAAGCCACGCTTAGTAAACACCAGGCCAACAAGCAACGTCTGAGAGTCCCGAGAAGGCCACCTTGGACCAAAACTATAACGACTGCCCAACTGGATCGACAGGAAAAGGACGCATTCTTGGAGTGGAGGAGAGAACTGGCGCAGTATGTGCAATCCCTACTATCTCTCGTTTAGTTGGGAAAAGTGCGGTACTCATGGATTATCTCTCGCGTTTCGATAGGTTACAGGAAGAAGAAAAGTTCCTCCTCACACCTTTTGAGCGCAATATCGAAGTATGGCGTCAGCTATGGCGGGTACTTGAGCGTTCCCATCTCGTAGTACAGATTGTCGATGCACGCAATCCGTTAAGATTCAGGTGTAAGGATCTCGAGTCTTACGTGCAAGACGTTGAGGGAGCAGAAGGCGAGGCTGGGACTGGGAAAGGGTTGAGGAAGAGTTTGTTGTTGGTAAACAAAGCTGATCTTTTGACTGCTACGCAAAGGTAGGCCATGGCCAACTCTCGATACCGTGCGTGCTTGCTGATATTGATTGCGGGGCGATAGACGAATATGGGCGGATTACTTTGATGAACAAGGGATTCGATTCGCGTTTTTCTCGGCCGCCAATGCTGCCGCTTTACAGCAAGCGCGCCGTGAATCCCTAGCACAGCGTGAAACAGAATCTAGCACTCTACAACAGCGGTCAGATGCAGCCGCGGGTCGACAGAGGACGAGCTCGAATACGACTGCTGAAACGGAGTCTTCATCGGACTCGGATGGCCCTCATACACCAGATAATGACGATGAAGAAAGTGATATACCGCCAGATTCTGGTATTGACTCAGAATCGGATGATGGGAGGTTTGGATATGTGCCTACAGAAGAGGATACACCCGATGGGCGGGATTCGAGGACGAAAGTCTTGAGCGTATTGGAACTTGAAGATTTATTCATCTCCGCTGCACCCGATTTATCAAGTACGCAGTGTCTTTGTTCATACACAACTGCCACCTGATAGCAACATCCTAGGCTTTACAGTTCGCTCAGGCGAACCACCAGCAAAACTCGTAGTGGGCCTTGTTGGTTATCCCAACGTCGGGAAGTCCAGTACGATTAACGCCCTCCTCGGGGAGAAAAAAGTCAGCGTCTCTGCCACGCCAGGCAAAACCAAACATTTCCAAACTATTCACCTTTCTCCCACTATCGTCTTATGCGACTGTCCGGGCCTGGTTTTCCCGCAATTCGCAACGACGAAGGCAGCACTAGTTTGCGATGGTGTGCTACCCATTGATCAGATGCGAGAATACACAGGACCAGTTGCACTTGTCGTGAGAAGGATACCCAAGGATGTTCTGGGAGCCTTGTATGGTTTGAGTATCAAGGTAAGAAGTGTGGAGGAAGATGGAGATGGTAATGTGACGGCGGAGGATTTGTTGATTGCCTATGCCAGTATGTGATGTCTTTCTTGTGAGATCATTCCACTGACGAGTATATGCGCGTCGGGCAGTCGCACGAGGCTTTATGCGTTCGGGGCAGGGCAATCCGGACGAAGCAAGAGCGGCGAGATACATTCTCAAAGACTATGTGAATGGAAAACTCCTATTCTGTCACCCGCCTCCAGGAACGTCAGAAGAGTCGTTCAACGAACGGACGCACGAGCTATCACTTCTCCGTGCTGCACGAAAGAAACGGGCGCCTACTACGCGTGTTGTGAAAGGCGCAGATACGTATGTCGCTGCCGCCCCCGCTCCTTCGTCTACAATAACATCGGATCACGACTCCGTTTTGACTACCCAAGCGAGCGGTGCGAAGTCCCTCGCACTGGACAAAGAGTTTTTCGCACATAATACTTCGCTTTCGTCACGTCCGTTCGTGCAAGGGTCAGCGCGACACGGACAGGAATTCACAAGGGGGAGAATATATCCACACCAGAATATGATAGCAAATGATGGCACGCCGCGTGGGCCGGGGACAGGGAGATCTGCCGTGACTGTGAATGGAGTGGCAGAAGCATCTGGGAAGAAACATCACAAGAAGGGGAAGAGAGTGAAGCAGAGGAGTGGAAAAGGGTACGATTGATTGAAATCGGAGACGGTAGCATTCTTGGTGGTACCCATGAATAGACAGCAGTACTTGGTAGCGAGGCAGATTGGAGGGTTTCTTGTTACTCGTTCCACGTCAGAATGTCCCGATCATCCTCGGAATCGTGGTCGCGCTTGCGATGGAGCATAACGCGCTCACGAGACGGAAACAGCCTGTTGCAGTCTTCAGCGTGTCAGCGACGTATCCGCACAAACGGATGGCGAGGATGTACCTTGAAATGCACAGATAAAGATTGGCGTTCTATGCGAGCTCAGCGTCGCTCTAGAAGGAGGAGACGGAAACGTACTCTGTAGGAGATGTCACCCAGCCAAGGCTTGCATCAATGTCTTTCTGGACGGTCGTCGCTGGGGAGAAGGTTAGGCGTGCACGCGACAGAGACGATGTTGCCCACTGTCTTGGGTTGCGGGCCTCGACTTGAGTACAGACGGGAGTCGTGGACCGGCAGACATGTGAGCCGCGTCGAGCGTACTGGTCGTATACGAAGTCATGGTCTCACAAGGCGGCGGGCGGTGTTTAAGTGCGACAGCGCTGAAGATTTACACGACACCTCGGCGGCGCCAGAACCTGAAGTCTCTGAGACTGTCAGACTGTCTGCACGTCGGCGAAAACCTAAAAAATATGACGGACACTAATGTCGGTTTGAACTTGAAAGTATTGAAGCCGTGGAGACTTCAAGTGTCGTGTTCGCGTTTTAGCCACGAACTGACTTGTGTTACAACTGCAGAGGGGCCCGTGTTTCATGAAACTAGTAATCGCCCAATCGGTGCGCAGTCAACGCGCTACCTCCCAAAGTGACTGCTTGACGTGACAATCTTCCCCGACCACGACCACTCATTCTGGGTGAAATTTCAGGTTTCTACGGACACTTCGGGCTCATTTTAAACTTCAAAAGTAAAAGTGTGTTTCCACGTTTGTCGGTTTTCTCAACTTGAGCAGTTGTATCCTAACGACAAAACAAATCAGTTCGTGGCGAAACGGGAACACGACACTTGAAGTCTTCACGGCTTCAATACTTTCAAGCTCAAACCGACATTTGGGGCATGATTGCAGGTCCGTTATAACTTTAGATGTTCGCCGACGTTCAGACTATATTAATCTTCAACTCTTGTCTTCGCGTTTTACTCGCACTTAAACACTGCACACTGCCTTGTATCTGTTTTGGTCCTGTTCACCACACTTCAAAGCTTTATACGCCATCGAAAAGGCTCTCCGCAAGCCAATTTCTCGATTACATTGGGACCAGGAGGAATGGCTGCTGAAATTTTTTCGCCAGTCACTCTCCCATGTAGCGGTCGCACAATGACCAACAAATTGGCAAAGGTTCGTGCAGTCCTACGTTACTTGGGTGCTTGTCTCACTACACCTTCAGGTCGCCTTGTACGAGCACCTTGCGAAAATGTATGGTGGCCCTCCCAACAAATACCACATGGGTCTCTACACTGAATGGGCAAAGCACGGCTGGGGAATGATCGTCACTGGTAACATCCAGGTTTCTCGAGAACACCTTACGTTGGGGCGCGATATCGTGGTCCCTGAAGCACTCAACGAGGAGACGTTAGCCCCGTTCAAGAAGCTAGCGCGAATAATCCATGCAAAAGATTCGCGTGGGCCGTCAACGTGCCCGTTAGCTATCATGCAACTCTCTCATGCTGGTCGTCAGTCTCCGAATTTCCTTGGTGGTCGTAGACTAGGCGTTCCTCCCATGGCGACGAGTTCAGTTCGGCTCGGATCGAACAATCGTGCTCGGTCGCACGACGGGGTTACGTCTCTAGACACACAGGACACAGGACATCCTTACTTCCGTGCACTGTTCCAGCAACCCCGAGAAATGACTCTTCATGATATCAAGCAAGTACAGCAGGCATTCATCAGAGGCGCGTTAACTGCTCTCGAAGCTGGGTTTGACGGAATCCAGCTTCATTGTGCGCATGGGTGTGAGTAATGTCGCGGTGTTCTTGAATAAACACTCAAAACCTCGGCAGATCTTCTTTCTCAATTTCTCAACCCCAAGGTATCTCTTGACACTTTGTATCACACGAATCACGCCGTGACTGACATCTCATATTCAATAGAGCAATGTTCGGCGAGACGAGTATTCCGTTGAATCACAGAACGCGCTCCGGATGGTGCGCGAAATCGTCGAGGGCGTCCGTGCTATCGTCCCCAAAGACTTTGTGATTGGTGTGAAAATTAACTCTGCGGATTACGTAGAGACTGGCGAGAGACCTTCAGACGAAAGAGTATTGGAGGAGACCCAGCGTGTCCTTGATCACATATGCGCAATTGCACTGTGGGGGATGGTCGACTTTATCGAAATAAGTGGAGGTGATTACGAGTCGCCAGGTGCGTACTGATGATGATGTTCGAGCTCCAAGTTCATCTCAGTCACAGATTTTATATCTGCCAAGGCAGCGAGTCCTAGACAGGCCTTCTTTGCTCAGTTCGCGAAAAAGGCGCGAGAATGCCTGAGGGCGAATTTTCCGGGGGGAGCCAATGCTCCTCTGATTCTCCTTACAGGTGGTCTTCGTTCTCCGGCGCACCTCCAGGGTGCACTGGACGCTGGCCATGCTGATCTACTTGGGATCGGACGAGGCTCGATTTTGCGCCCGGATATACCAGCAGTTCTGCAGGAGAGAATCCTCAACGCCGCTACGAGCGGCACCTCGATCGCCTTGGACGACGAACCGTTCGCACATGAACCAGACGGCGACATTCAGCTACCATCTTGGGTGCCTCAGATCCCGCTTGTTGGTGCGGGTGTTGGCGTGGCGTGGTACAATGTTCGCATGCGAAGGATAGCGGCATCACAGCTCGGAAAGAGGGTCGATGGTAGAGCCCTACCGACGTTTAGGATGACTGGTATAGAGGTCATGGTGCGGATGTGGGTATGGCTAGAATGGCATGAGATGTTGATTGGAGCGTTGTCGGTCTGTTGTATGGCTGTGCTGGTGTACCGTCTGACTGATGCTGATGTTTTTTGGTAGGCAACGTCATTGATAGAATTCGATAGTATATAGTCACGGGGCCTCTCCGAGAAAAGTCCGGTGAAAAAAGTCAGCGGGAAGATCGGGAAACCGTCTTCGGATGCCCGGCCCATCCGCTCGTCTTTGGTATGAAAAGCCCCACCCCATTCAAGTCTGATCTTTCTATCATCCCGTTGTCGGCAAAATACGGCGTCCACAGTCAGCTTACTGACGTCTTGACCTCGCCAAACAGCCGTTCCATACCTGTAAGCCTGAACTTTGCAGCGAGATCGCCGCTCAATCGTATGTTTCGAAATAGTCCTTCCGAAGTCTGTCACCAACCCCCGTATCTTGAGTAAATCGACTATCGATTCCGACACGCAACTCTTGACTGATCGTTGCTACAGGCGATCGACAAGATACGTCGCTTCCGTGTCTCCTATCCTTCCTGGACTGGCTGGGGCGGCAGACTGTCAATAAGCATGTTTGAAAGATTGGTGATTCACAACACAAATAGACACGTGAACGCATAACTTGATGTGCATCGACAGTAAGTTATGGAGCCTGGATTATAGTTGACCCGTACCTTTCGGCCCTATATCCGCATCCAGTATAAATAACCCGGATAGATATTGAGTGTCATGAGGAAGACTATAAAGCCTCGGTGCTGAAGGATTTTTGAACCATTGTCTGTTTCCCCCGGTCGTTCCAACCACAATCATCAACATGCCCGCTACTAACTTTATCACACTCAACACAGGGGCAATCATGCCTACCGTCGGTCTTGGTAAGTCAGACCCCTGAAACATTCGCGATGCCTCGTTGATCAGATCATACTTCTCTTCCAACAGGTACCTGGAAGTCAAAGCCAGGCCAAGTCGAACACGCAGTGGAGTTTGCATTGAAGAATGGATACCGACACATCGACACCGCCGCCGGTTACCAGAACGAGACTGAAGTCGGCCAAGGCATTAAAGCATCTGGGGTTCCGAGAGAACAGATTTTCTTGACGACGAAGCTTGATAACCCAGACCAAAGGGATCCAACAGCAGCTCTCGAGTCGTCGCTCAAGAAGCTCGACACCCCTTACATTGACCTGTGTATGAATCCCCTTGCCGCGTTTTTCATGCAAGACGCTCATACCACGTCCAGGGTTGATGCATTGGCCGGCCCCTATGACACAGGATGGAAAGGCTGACAAGGGCCATGATTGGCTTGACACGTGGAAAGCGATGGAGGACCTTTACATCGCTTATCCAGAGAAACTGAAAGCGATTGGTAATCCAAGAGCGCCTTTGGAGGTATATCACTCATACCTTTTGTTAGGTGTCTCCAACTTCTCCGTCGAATACCTTGAGCGACTCTTGAAAGTTGCTCGAGTGGTTCCTGCAGCGAACCAGATCGAACTCCACCCGTAAGTTTTTGATAGCCGCTAGTACGACTACGAGCATGACTATAGTGCCTGGAAGGTCTTGCCCACAGCATGATGTCGTGGAATTTTGCCAAAAGAAGGGAATCTCGTTGACGGCGTACTCACCACTTGGTTCCGACAACTCTCCTCTGTTGAAAAACGAGGTGGTCAACAGAATTGCCACCAGGTATGGTATCTCACCTGCCAACGTGTTGGTTTCCTTGCAAGCCAACAAGCCTCTGCACACGGGTGAGTTTGACCGTACTAGTGCTCCTCACAATACCTCGCTGATTCTCCTCACTTTGCAGTGTTACCCAAGTCTGTGACGAACGAGCGTATTCTCAGTGAGTAATTCGGGCCCTTCCGACTATGCAAGCGTTAATTTTGCACACAGGCAACGCGAAAATCGTGGACCTCACTGAGGGGGATATCAAAGATCTGCGCGAGATCGACAAGACACACCACTTCCGTGCTTGCCACCCTGCTTGGACCGGTTTCGGCGGTCTCGGGTTCCCTGACTGCAAGTAGACTCCAGTGCCCCGAAATAGTAGAAACAATCGTCCCAAGAACCAGAACTAAGTAATTATTAGGCCCCATAAGTGTGATCCTAGAGGATTCTTTGGGAATGTAACTTTCCCTCGGTAGCCTTTAATGCGGCAGTAAACTATTAGAGGCTCCCTCAGGCACCTTGTTCAGGCAAGGTCGGCCCTGTCTCTGTGAGGGGAGTGCACGATTTGTGATTAAAGGTTGTGCCAAACGGCCATCGGGTACTGTACTGGCGTTTCCAACACACGTATTGCGGCGTACGCTATGGCAACCCTTCCCCGCACGACAATGCAAAGTTCAACTTCTGCTTTCACTCGGTTATCTGCATTTGACCCAAGACCTCGCTCCGATAACGACTTCGATGCTGGGATAAACTCATCCGCTGCATGGACAGAACACCTGGATCGAGGCTCCCTCTCCGACGACGAACCGACTGATCATCTAGAGGCATATGAACGCGGCTTGTCTGCGCGCGCACTTTACCAGTTCGAGGGCAAGGCAGAGTTCAGGGAGCTCAATGTCGAAGCCGGGGACGAGCTCGAGGTTCTGAAGCAAGACGTGGGAGATGGATGGAGCCTCGTGAAGACGGAAGATGGAAAAATTGGTTTGTTGCCCACGGCTTATTACACGGTAGGTGGGCTAGAGCGCCGACGATGATTTCAACTAACATCTTGTAATGCAGCACACCATCAACTTCCTCTCTGCACCAGCGGACAGCCACTCGATAACGAAGGAGCCATCCATCGACACCGTTACGCCTCGTCCGTCTCCCAAGGGCAGCTCCAAATCAGAGCTCTCTCCACTCGTCCCACAGGCTACAGGGGAATGGCCGAATGTATTTCCTAGTTTCCGGCAACGGTTGCTTGGTGGGAAGACCATCAATCGATTCTCCGCTTTCGTCACCAGCGGCGCGGAGGAGTGGGTCCTCAACGGTGCTCCACACCCTGAAGACGAACCTGCAACATCCAATCCTATATCTCATGGCCGCTTTTCGACGACAGATTCTGCGGCGGAAGACATTCGACTCAACAGGCTAGGTGTCGGAGAAGCAGATAGACATTTTGTGGACGAAGGCCCAGCCTGGCAGCCCAAGATTCCTGGGTTCCGTGTCTTGGTGCACTCGCCGTCGAAGCGGTCGTCAGGCCTTTCCGGAGCTTACACCGTGTACAATGTTACCTCTTTTGTCCAGCCGTCCGAGCGCAGTGGGCCTGGTGACGAGGCGATCTGTTCTACCTCCCCTGCATACATCACCGTCCAACGACGCTTTTCGCACTTCGTCATTCTTCATAGTTCATTACTCAGACGGCTTCCCGGAATTGCACTACCTCCTCTTCCAGAGAAGCAATACGCAGGTCGATTTAATGCTGCATTCGTCGAAGCTCGACGAGGAGACTTGGAACGATACCTCGACCGTATCGTGCGGCACCCAATCGCGCGCTACGCGGAAGTTGTCACGTCGTTCCTGGGCTGTGAAGATGACCTGGTGAGCGATCCCTTGGCACAGGGTGGGGTTTAAGAACCTGCTCAATATCCCTCATACTGCTTTCTATCCAAGGAGTGGAAACGGCTGATGCCACAATTCTTGTCGATGCATGCTGCTGGACCATCCTTCTTTGCGCACGTTTTTCATCCAGCATTCAATGTCGATATTCAGGATGCTTCAGAGATGATCGAGAAGTTTGACAACCATGTGCGAGTCGTCGGGAAAGGTGTACAAGGATTGCGGAATACCTTCAATCGAGTGAGGGACGCACGGATAGGTAGGTATCCGTTTCCAGTTCAGTATACGTCTGTCACAGCCATTGGCTCGTACAGAGATATCCAAAGCTGAGCGCCTGCTTTCCTACTCCCTCCTGTCTCTTATCACTGCGAAGCCATTATCATCTGCACCAGCCCTTGGCGCAGTTGAGGAGGAGGACAATGTATCTCCGCAGTTGCAGGGCCTCCTGAACAATGACGGTGCTTGGTGTTGGCGTGACGACTGCCAAGACTGTCTGAAGCTCACGAAGGCGGTTCAGAAGACTGCAGAGACATTGCAAAGTGTGGCAGATCTGTATGATGACCATGTTAGTGTCAAGTTATCGCACGTGTAGTTCTCCGCTCAAGATCGCTACAGGCTAGGAGAAGACAGCTTGCGACTCACGAAGCCCTCAAGAGCGTCGCCCACCCTTATGTGACATATCAGGTGCGTTCTGTGATGTGAGATTCATACACAAGCTGAGCCACCAATTCAAGGGAATTCTAGAGACCCATCGATCCACGTACTCCAGGTATGCGCAGGCCACCGGCAACAACGTATGCAATCCATACTTGGCATCACTTCTCTGACTGATTTACCGCCAGCCAAACGAGGAAGTGGCTTCACGTTGCGAAACCGTTCTTAACGCAACCATGTCCGAACTGGACACTTATCATACGCAAAAAGTTGAAGATTTCACGAGTCTAACAAAGGATCATCTCGACGGGGAAATTGCATTGTACGAACAGATACTGACACGGCTCAGAGCTACACGACGAACGCTCGATCCCCCATACTTGGATGAGCTAGGACGCTCACCCAGAAGACCTTCACGATTCGAGAAAGATTTGGATAGATCGGTGAATGATGTCGAGCCGCTTCCGCAGCCTTGTCCACACGTTTATGACTCGGCGCCGATGCGACCTGTGAGCATGGCTATCCAGGGTGGTATGGGTTTACTTCTTGGGAGTCCGAGTTCAGGAGGCAGAACCAGTGTTCTGGGTCGATTGTGGGCCTAAGTAAGATTTTTGATTCTATTTCATTTATAGAATGTTATTTCTTGGAAAACTGTGCCCTCTATAGCTTACGGGTACCATCAATGGAGAATAATCTACAACTAGATGTCACTCAAGAGTGTAACATTTCACCTTGTATGAGGGTATTCGACACATCTTGTCATGTGTCTAGCACTTGACTAGTCACTATCTAATTGAACCAAGTTAGCCTACATTGCCCTCGTTGCAATCTGCTGGGGAGTTCAGACGCCTGACTGACTCGGAGACACCAACCGATCAGTCCCCGGGACGTGTGCCCAGAACCAGTGATTCTGGTGATTCATATCTTGGACTGCGTGCGCCCGCTACGGTCTCCTCGGCAAACTCCAATCACCAAGTCTACTTTTATTTTAATCACGAAACAGAGTACGGAACGAATGCTGCAAGCCTTGAAGGGACATGCCAGTCGAAAGGGTTCAAGATCAGATGCAGCAAGCCTCAAATGAGAGTGAGGTCTGCTCTGTTGTACGAAAATGATCCCGAAGCCAGATCAATATTTCAATGCTCGTTGCGCACGTTCCTTCTGAAGGAGCAATGAGCGTGTAAACGCACCCACTCTGTCGAAGGCAGACGGTGTTAGAGTAAGGCGACCGCTCATTAGGGTACTAAACACGAGCAAGCCAAGCTCGGCCTCGGATTCAGATTATACTACATCTGAATCGTCTATTTGCAATGGCACGATAGTATATAGCCTGTACTGAGGGGAAAAATAATTGAAGTCGTCGTCCGCGGCCCTCACCTGAGAACAAGAAACGCGTCAAAAGACGCCGAACGGTTTTCGGTCGAAATGAACGATCATGAGCACAAACAACTACAAGGCAGCAGCATCAGGGCATACGATACATATATATATAAGAGAATACTCACGCCTGCAAGCGGTAGCAGAGAGCGGCGCCCGGCGAGACGAAGACGACCGCGGAGGAGGTGTTAATGAGCGTCACAAGACATGAGAGATACCCACGTCAAGATCAGAACCAAACAAGAATAATTGGTTTCCATACCCTTTAATCCCACCAGGACACTTGTTTGACATTACCACCATGTTGATCACCAAAACTCATCACGATGTGCCCAGCAAGCTCGACAACGGGAAACCAATCCGGATCTTTGTGATCGCTCCCGTCATGCCAAACTACCCCCAGGCCAAGTTTCCGGGTAATGAATAATCTTCCTTTACGCTATGTATCTTACTGAATAACTATGGACAGGCGTTGTCTGCTTCAGGTATGTGGTGGATCACTCCTACAGGAATTCTCGACTGATCGATAACATCAGCGAGATTTACCAAGTGACCGGACCTGTTGAGAGGTTTGCAGGACAGATTGCAAGCCATGGGTATATTGTTGGTGCGTCTGGTATCGTGATCAGATGATCTCTCACGCAGACGAGTTCAGCGTGCCCGTCGACTTATCACGAGTTCGAGGGCCCAGAACCTATCTCGTACGATACGGAAGGTGCCTCGCTTCGATTATCTCCATTGGACACTCACCGAATGTGCCACCACTGGTAGGAACGGACCGAGGAAACAAATACAAGGTGGACATAACACCGTGTGTTTGATTGTCTTCTTGATAATGTCTGTAGATCGAGAAAACGGTGGCTGCCTACGATGAGGTACTCACTTCCCTCGCCCCTGTTCTGATGGTGAATGAAAAGGCTGATCTCTTCAATCGTGGATTGAATAAAAGGATGCCGCACTTTCCGTCGACCTGCTGGTCTCCCATCCAAACTGCAATGGTCGTGTTGCGGGTCCGTGGGTCATTTTCCTCCTTCGCCAGTGCCTCACATTTTTCCAAAGCGACGGGAATGTGTCTAGGAGGTCACTTGGTACATCTCTCTGCTGTTTGAGTCGGACGATGTGTCTCACCAAAACCCAGGCATTCCGCGTGCGATTGTGACAATTCTCGTCAAACGCACTGCTAATGAATTGTTGGAATCTTTCTCAGGCTGCCTTTGACCCTCGAGTGCTGTCTTCTGTGTGCTTCTTTGCAACGGACGTCCACAGTGCAACTCTCGGGAAAGGCAAGAACGATGACTCGCTCGAGCGAGTCCGAAAAGGTGATATCAAAGGAGAGCTCGTTGTAAGTACTGTCTGTCATCAAATTATCTCCATATCACAAGGGTTATTCTAGATGATTTTCGGAAAGCAGGCATGTATCATCCGTGGTTTCGCCCTGGATGACGCCCCGCTAATGTGCTGTGGTAGGACACGCATGTGCCACGTGCAGGCCGCGATCTCATTAGGAACACGCTCGAAGACGCCAAGGTTGCATGTTCTGTACGTACAATTTGTTATGCGCTTCGAGGAGATACTCACTAAGTTGTTTCAGTTTCTGGAGGTACAAGCTCAACACGCCTTCATTCGAGACGAGTCATCCAAGGGGCGTTGGGATGCAGCCCTTACAAGGTCTCTCTTCACATTCTTGCTGGAGGTGTTTGAGAGAACAGTTGGGCGAGACCTCGGACCAAGAGTCGACAAAGGAGACAAGATTGAACATGTTTGTTAAACTGCTGGGGTGGATTTGTTTGCGAGTGTTAGAAACCAATGCCTTTGCCAAACAGTATCAAACAACCACCTGATCTAACCACGTCCGAGTCTGTAATGTCTGAGGTCTGAGAACGTAGAAGCTCGACACTTCCTCTAGTGATATCTGCGAGAGTTCCAAGGAGAATTCAAATTCTCTTCACCTGTTTCAGGTTGAGTCTTTGTAATATAGGTTTGTGTTGCTCTCATCTCGGGGGATCCTTTAGGCTTCATATTTTCCACCGTGCCACGCGCCCTGGACCCGGCGGTTCTGGTAACGACACATCCAGCTTTCATGGGGACCATCGCACCACTTCCAATTTATCCTTCTACCCAGGCAAGAAAGGGCTTCTCAGCATCGCAACTAGCCCAGTTCCATCTCAATCTCTCAAACGCACTTGCACAAGTAATTGCGTTACCGCCAGCAAAACGGGATACACCTTCGACCCGTGCTTTTATCTCTAGTTATGCCAGCGATGCGGCGCATCGTATCCTTGAAACCCTTATCTGGGGAGACACTGAGCCTGTGAAGTATGATGATCGCCTACGCCAACGCGTCCTCCTCCTTGCAGAGAAGGTCGCATCCTCTGCTCCAGGATTGGAGCTCACAACATTATCAAATATCTGCGTTGCCTTTCCATCCAAGACCACCCGCATGAGATTGATCTTGTCTGCAGCCCTCGGCGGGACACCAAACCTGCCCGCCACGTTCGCCTCGGAGGTTGTCCCCGCGTTCACATCCTTGCTTTCGCCATCCCGGTCTTCGGGACTATACGGTCTCCGAAAAACGGCACGTTGCTTGATGAGCCTTCTCCGTCCCAGTCCACCAGCCCTCGTTCGTCCATTTGCGCGTAGCAAGGAATTCATTATCACACTAGCGCGGGCGTATGACGACGGCCTCGCCGCCATCTCCCGTGTAAATGGCGGCATCCAGATTGGCGTCGCTAGCCGCGAACTTGACGACTGGGAGCGAATATGGCTCGACGCCAAAGTGGAAATTGTTGACGCCTTCCACCTCATCATGACGACGATGATACGGGACATCTCAACAGCATCCGGGACAGAACTCGCCGCGGAGGTAGACCGGACCTTTGGGACCATGTTCGCATTGCTTGACATCACGCCACAGTCCACAGCTGTGGGATCTGCTGACGGTGTTCCATTCCTCAATCGACCGCTCGTCGCAGACTATCAATACGCGTATGAACTGAGCAGGACTTTATCTTCTGCGTTATGCCATGCGTCACGGGACGACGCGCGGATGGATCTCCTGGAATCAACATTGCGTTCTCTCGACGTTCAGCTGTCGGGAGGGAATACCAAAGATCCGGGTGCACTCAAGCTCATCCTTCGTTCGTCCGGCGTCCCTCCAGGCGCCTCCAAAAAAGCAGTGCTGACCACACAGCCCGTCTTTAATGACAAGGGGAAAGCAAAGGCGACAGCTCCCGAACCCACGCCACTCCACAACGCCGATCTCGACGTGCAAGTGACACAAGTGCTTGATATATTACCCCATCACTCACCCCAGTACATTCGCAAACTGCTTACGCATCCCTCCTTCCCATTCCATGATAATGCAGAAAGAGTGATTGAAGCTCTTTTGGAGGGAACGGCTCCGGACGAGGACGCACTCGGAGATAGCGTTGCCGAGGACTTCTCTGTTATCGTTCCTGTAATGAATGCTCCTATAGAGAGGAGGAATGTGTTCGATGACGAGGTTATGGACCTGAGTCGGGTACACATCGGAAAGAAAACGTACGATATCGAAGGGCTTTTCTTGGTATTCCTATGGGACACTGATCTCTCGCACCTAGGCAAGATGCAACGCCGTTGGTCAGTGACAGGGCAGAAATGGAACCGATGAGAGCAATCACAATTCGACTTGTCGAGGAGATGTCTGTGGATTCTGACGAGGAAGAACGTGGACGGCCCAAGGCACTGGAAGTGATTGATCTAGACGATGACTTTAATGAGGCTGGCGCAAGCACCATCAAGGTCGTAGGTGATGGGGAGGACAGTGGCGACGAACAAGTCAGTGAAGGGGATGGTGTTGACCCAATCAAGCCGGAGACGATATTAGAGCTGGCTTACCTCGGAGATCCCAAATTATTTGATCGAGATGGAGAGACACGAAGAAGCAAGCCGCGCGCTGATCTCAAGCAACAGACAGGTAACGATCACGGAATCAAGTCACCCTTGGAACTACTAAGGTTTCTTTACCAGGCTGGACGGATGAACAGATTGAAGGCTGGAGAATCATGTTGGATAGAAACGTGAGTGATTCTGTATGGATACACTCCCACTCACATGGATGTACACTACTCTAGCCCAAGAAAGAACGGATATTGCAGAAGCATGAGTTCTCTGGGAATAGAATGAGGAGTATAGGGATTGTTGGAGGCACGGGGGATCAACCTGGCGGTGGACAACGGGGTGGAAGAGGGGGTACGGTCAGCGTCAGAGGAAGAGGAAGAGGAAGAGGAAGAGGACACGATGGTGGTGGTGGCGGAAGAAGCGGACCAGGAGGCAAAAACGATGAAGTTGTACGAGAACGGGCGTTCAAGGAAAAGAACAAATCTAACA
>JBBPRH010000326.1:0-26124 GCA_038092915.1 Boletus pseudopeckii
AGCAGAAGAGTGCAGCACAAAGATCTAAGGGATATATGTAAGACAGTTCATGAAGTAGAAAGCATATCACAGACTTGTGCATTCTTTGATTCCTATGCCAGAACCCACACCAGCTGATTTTTCATCTGAGTCTCATCATTCATATTTCCTATCTTTTCTGAGTCCTGGTCTTCAAGTTCACAATGAAATAGAAATAGGTACAAACACAACAGCTAGGGAAGATCATTCGACTGGTGGTGAACAGCAAATCCAGGATCCAAAGGGCCCTCAAATTTAGAGGCTGACAAAGCTTGGGAGGACAAACTTGAGGAACACGAGTGAGGCAGAGTTGATGTGAGGGGGTGGATTGAAATGATGTTGATTGAAGGCACGTGTGACATGATAGACAAATGTAGCATTCAATCCACCCAAAACCTTGTGGGAAATTTCGGGAACACGCTATAGGTGTTTGTCTGTCCGCAACTTGTAAGTAACAAGAAACGACGAATTACAATGATAACACAAGAAGTAAAAAGTTGCAAGCAACGAACGCCAGGTCATGTCCCTGCAGATGACAGGCAATAACTCATGGAGAAGGCCATCTGAACCCACCGCAAACAAATCTCAATCTGCAGCACTGCCCAGCTCGGACGTCACGGCAACGGGACATGCGACGAATCAAAGTCCAGCGGCAGCATCGTATGATCTCTCAGCGCAGAACTATCCCAGGGCGACGTGCGCAGCTGTGTCGTCCCACTTAGCGACACCACGCTCGTGCAGGTTCAGGGTTATGTTCCACTTACATGCTCGATTGCTTCTGGCGTAGACAGGATGTTCATATGGTCCGGGACGAACCCACCATTCTGACCGTCCCGGCGAAAGGAACTTGAGTTGGACAGCAGTTTGAATCAATCTCAAAGTGACTCACCAGCGCGAACTCGTCAAGGTTGCGGAAGGCATGCCGCATGTCTAGGGGCAGCTGCGTGGGTAGGACCAACACGTGGACCGTGGGCGAGAACGGCTTCGAGGCAGCGACGAGTGGAGCCATCGCCTAATGCAACAAGACAGTCAGGAAAGTGTCCAGAGGAGCGTAATGACGAGAACCGCACCATCGCCGTGTTGATTGCGAGCATGATATCAGCTCGCTTTGCTCGGGCATCCCTACCGACTAGAACAAAGAACTCCCAGAAGCAGTCTATGATGTACACCGATTCTTGTTGTACAGTCTCTGCAAACAAGGTCGGAACTGGATGGATCTAAAGAAGGGTTAGCGTTCGGAAGTCGTCACGCGTGCCGCTCACCGGAGCCTCCGAGTTCGCGATGTCCACAAGCCAACAGTGAGGGTCAGACGGCACCGCGCTGCTCCTCCACCTCCAATAATCAGCCTTGGCATACGATTCAGAGTCACCAACGACCATCCAGAACATCTCATCATCTCCATCGTTCTCGCCCTCCATGAGCTCTTTCACCGACGTCCCCTTGGCGGCCATGCCCTGTGCATACCGGAGCCCCGCGGTCCGTTCTGCTGCAACCGAACCACAGCCATGCCATACATAAATGGTATCCAAGATGGAGATACAATAGCTGTACCCGGAACATAAATTTCTGATGTTCTGTGGATGGATGATATCAAGGTTTCAAGATGTATTGCATAGAGGACGAACCAAATCTATCTCATCAATCAAGATGTGACCAGCGTTTGATCTCACGACATGCATCGCAGTATTCTCACAGGACCAATGAGCCCTGGTTCCCTGGAGGACCAGTCAAGTCACACGACAACCCAAACCATACACCTCCTTACCTGGCGTATCGCAAGTTGCCCTCCTAGAACGTAAACGAGTTCCGCAGGCTCGCGCTGCTGATCAACCACATCCTACACCCAGGTCTCACATGAATCAGTGCAATCATGACGAATGGAAAACACGAACCGCCGAGGTACCGTACCGCCTCGCGAGCTCGCCAACTTTCCTTTCTTCCTTCTCTCCAAAGTGACATTTCTTCCCCTTCCAGCACCACACCTTGGTAGCTATAAGCCCACTCTCGCGGGACTTGGCACGATGCACGATGACAAGGACCTCAGCATCGTAGCAGATATTCATATCACGTTGAACGGGGACAGCACTCGTGTGTACGACCGACATCACTTCGACCGAGACCGTGCGATGGTCAGGATTCGGCACGAACTCAGCCGGTTTCTCCATCTTCAACAGCGCCGCAACGTCCGGCTTGGGAAACGGCTCGCCGACATGATCTGTTCATGTCAGCTCGTCTCCAACGTTCACAAAGGCTAATCCTCACCGATGCGCACTTTCGAGGACGGGGACGGGGACGGAGTCGATGGCGACTGCTCAGCAGTGCCTGTCGATTCGACACGCAAACTGCTCAAAGGACTCTCACTAACGACCTTGCCGCCCAATAGGTTTTTCCCTCCGCTCCGCGACGTAGTGTTGGCCGGAGACGCCGCAGGCGTCCGCTCCTCTGCTAACGGGGGCATCGCGATCGCCGAGTACCGCTCGAAGCTCGACTTCCGTTTCTCCGCCGCTGGACCACCGAGGCTAGTACTCGGAATCTGGCGGGCAAGGACAGAAGCGGGCGCGGCGGAGGCAGGGACAGCCGTGATCTCTTTCTCCTTGTTCTGCTGCTGTGCCGCCTCGTTCAGCGCCTGCGCGACCTCCATCACCAACGCTCTGTTTCCCGTGCTTGGGATGCGCGTGTGACGCGTAGGCGACGGTGGCACGGCCGTACGTTCTTCCTTATCCATTGATACCGATACCGACTTCTCGACATTCTCTACCGCGACCGAAGGAGGGTTGGCGAGACCAGGAAGGGCCCGACGCCCGACCATACCAGCAGTACCGGCCGGCTTGGCACCTGAAGTAGGTCTATCCGTCGCCGAAGACGATAACGTGGATTTGACCCCGATCGGCATAGGTTCCGTCCAACGGTCAGTAATCCTCCCCGCACTGCTGAGTGGACTAATCTCCACCAGAGGCTCCGCCCCAGACTGGGAGTCCCTCGGGCCGAATGAGGCAGGTACACTTGACGTGTCTGGTGGACTCGAAGCGGGCGCTCTAGACGATGGCACAGCCGGATCGGGCGACTGGCTCACCACTTCGGTGCCTCCAGCAGATGGTGCTGGAACGGCGAATGCATCCTCTGGTCTTCCTTCTTCGAACCTTGCTTTACGCGGCTTCTTTGCCCTGTCCTTCGTAGGCTATTCGCAGCATCCAAAGGGTAGACAAAGACAATTGACCAGTAAGCAAAACATGCAATTAAAACGACGGAAGCAGCATTACACCATTAATCGACATGAGGTATATGCATCAAGTTCAACCAAACCCAAAAAACGAGGGGGAGCATCCATCAACCATCGATTCAGCTCAGTGTCACCAAAGAGGACGCACATGACTCAGTGGTTTGCCAGGCGAGGAGGGCAGTGGTGGTGCGGATACCCTTGGCGTCTTCGCCTTGCCTGGGAACGCGTGGGTCCCAGCTACAGCCCCGTGATTTACATTGCTTCCGCCCGTCCCCGTCCCCATCCCTCCAACTTGAACTCCTCCTTCCAATGCTTTGACGCCCAATTCGTCGACATTGGGTATAACGGGATTGTCGCCAGTTTCGGCAGGTTTAATGTAGGATATCCTCGTACTTGAAGATCCGAGCTTCTCTTCCGTATCTTGGGCGGGAAACCCATCCGATTTCTTGGCTGGTGTCTTAGGTATCGCTGGAAGGGAAACCACGCTCCGTACAGACCGCCCCGTATCATGCGTCTTGACCACCGAGACATCCTGTCCCTGACCTGATTTCATACTCGCATGCGCAGTGTATGACCTCGTCGGGGTAGCACTTTTGGTAGTCGGAAGTGGGGGTGACGGTATACCATTCATCACAGGAGTCCATCGATCAAGTACCGAAGCTCGTCTGGCACCCTTCTCCCGCACCTCGCCACCGCTCTGACTAGGTGCAGGCGACGTGGAGGGGAATACATGCTTCGGGGTGGTAGACGGGCTTCCCTGAGTGTCACCACTGAATTTGTCGCTTGCTTGGACAATGCTCTGAACGAATCCACGTCCCTGTAATCTGCTAATACTCGGTGTAGGGTCCTTCGTAGGAGAACTGATCGGAGGACGCAGGAGGGCGGAGGATACACCACGCTGAGGCTGTGGCGCGTGGGTGCCGCGAACGGGGTATGGGGGCCCAGTTGATCTCGATGGAACAGTTGACGTCGATGGTAACTGCGGAGATGGTTGGTGTCGGGGTGTCTGCCATGGAACTGCCCCGGGGTAACTAGCACGTGTGGGGCTGGGTTGGATGGGGGTCTTTACTCGCGTGATATCTGTACCTGGTGTTTTGGCACGTGGCTCGTGGATGGAGGTCTTTGTGGGGAATTCTGTGGAGGGCGTCTTTGAGCGTGCTTCGATGATGACCGGCACCGTCTTTGTCCGGGCGCCAGTCACGGGTGTTTTAGAACGCGCTTCTAAAGCAGTGGGCGTCTTTGGACGGGTATCTGTGACGGAAGGGGTTTTGGGACGCGAGTCCATAAATGGACTTTTAGCTGGGGAAACAGCCCTCCCGCCAAGATTCTGAGAGAGTGGGCGCGAAGGAAACGGGGTAGTAGGAGTAACTTTGAGCTCTGAAATGCTGCCGTGTGGCGTACTTTGACGACGCTCACGGATCCCAAGACCGAGTGGCTTTGGGGACGAGGATTGGCTGGAGGGTTGCTCTTCGACCCTCTCGACATACCGGCGAGCGACGTTCGAGGTACTCATCGTGCGTGCACGGGAGGGCTCCGATGATACTGTCCGCGGGGTGGTTGGTGCAGGATTGGACGAAGGGGGTTGTGGCATGGAAGTCGGTGCTGAGGGTGAGGGCGGAGCAGCACCAGCGTCACGCCCGACCATGCCTGGCATTGCAACACCCCCATGACCGAATATTGGGTGCACCGGACCATGATCCTCACGCCCATCATACACGAGGCTCGCATCCAACTGTGGCTCGTGCCGCCTGAGTCGGGGACCAGATGCATTACCTCCCATGAAAGCCGCAAGCGACATAGGAGTTGATTTCGCCCCAGTCGACGTCGATTTCATCGCAGATTTCGGTACCGAGACATTCGACGCAGATGGCTTGTCGGAGGAAGATGTCCCCAGATCAGCCTCCACGGTACGCGGCAAGCCTTCCTGGAACATAGCTGCAGTGCAGGCCGTTAAGACGAGTGTTTTCCCCTCGGTCGTAGGTCAGATCACCTACATAAATCAATATCATGCATCCCAACGCCGAAATCGCCACTCTGGCCTGTTCTGCTCCTCCTCATTCTTGCTAGCCTCGCTCTCGTTATCTCCTCTTCCAAACGCCGTTGCTCGGCCACGTCATCGGCGTCGACTTGACGCTGCATCGCCTTTATTCTGTTTGTCCATTCTGCAAGCCCAGTGTCCGTTGCAGTTGAGTTGGAGTGCGTTGGGGCAGGGGGGAGATCAAACCGAGCGGAACGTGGTGTTGGCATGGCTGACATCGCTGGGGACAAATGGGCTGAGTCTTTAGCGCTTTAACTTGAGGGAAATAATTTGGGTTGGGTGAAAGGTGCTTCTGCGAGGGTATATGGCACTACGTTACTTTGTAGCCTCAGGTTGCGATGTCCCGCGCTAGCATGCTGACGTAAAAGAGCTAACAATCTGATTATTGTGAAAAAGAACAGTCCAAGTACATATAATTGTCCATTAGCACGATCAAAGAATGTGCAGCATCGGTGAGGCGCAGTTAAGTAAAATGCGTGACCGTCTCCCAATCTCATTTTAGATCCCATTCTACGGAGTGTCTCCAAACTTTGCTTAAGCAAAGACGACGAAAACGGAGGAAACAGCGATCAGCATGACTACACCAACGTTAAGGCTGCTGACGGAAAGAGAGGCAGCCCCACCCGTCGACGTTGAGTTGGAGGCAGCCTCCTGGATGTTGGAGGGCATCTGTCCGTCTGCTCAAATTCATGAGTTTATCCTCGTAGAAGAAACCAAACAGAACACGAACTGGTGAAAGACGAGCCACACTCGGACTGAAGGGTAGCTTGATCATTCGTTAGGAGTGTTGGAAAGTCCTTAGCGACTATGGTGTATGCAGCCTTTGAGCAGTTGGAGCAAGTAACATTTTGAGGAATGTTCATGGTCTTTCCAGTCATAGACATTGTCACCATGCCAACGATGTTGCTGATGGAAAGGGTGGTAGTCGATGATTGGATGTTAGTAAGCTGTTCAGTTGCACAAAGGGTGTTTGCCGAGGTGCTGTGCAACAATAATGAGTCGATAGCGAGAAGTGCAAATGAAAGGCGGACTCACTCCTTCAAGCATGCGATTTGTCGAACAGCAGGATAGGCAGCTTCAACGGTCATCGCGAGTGATGTAGGGTCGCTGGTCGACAAGCCAAGGCTGGCGAGGTCGCTGGAACAGCCAGATACGATACTAGTGACGATGGACTGGAGGGTAGCGTTGGTACATGGGGCCTGGCTACACATTCCGGTCAGCCAATTGTTGACGGTTGGGATTATGGAAGTGTTGGTATTGGATGTAGCCAGCGGTGCGAGGAGAAGAAGGTCAAGGCAAGCAGCCTGAGAGGAGGTCGCGACGGAAGTCAAGGCCGAAGAGCATTGACTCGAGATGCTAATGGGACCCAAAGATCAGTGGCACGGCTTCTGGAATTGTGCGTGTAACCCACGACTGAGCAACGGCGAGACCAGCGCCGGCAATGAAAAAAGCAGGTCTGAAGAACATGATGGCTGAAAGATAATTTAAAAGGGATTATAGGGGCAACTAAGGCGTTGGAAGGGCACCAATGAAGAATATGGGTGGGACGGAAGAGAAGGAGGATTGCGCAGTTCTGTTGTTGTCCCCCATTTTTAAACTCTCCTGTCGCCGGGCCACTGCCCCATCCGTATTTGGCGAGTGATCACTGCTGTTGCAAAGTCAACTCTCACGGCGTTGCAACGGTACACCGATTATTCACAACTTACAAGACAATGTCCACGGCGCTGGACACGGTCATCGCTTTGAATTGACAGATGGCGGCGCCGTCAACCTGATTGCAAGCCTCATTATTTCCTATGCCCACTGCCCAGTCGTACCACTCACCAGCATCATCCTCATTGTTTTTTACATCACCACCACGCTGACTCCATTGCGAGAGCTTTAAAGTTGGTCTGGAGAACAATGAACGTTAACGTTTGAACATTAAGATGAGTTGCTGCCGTACGTTGGTTGCTTTGTCATCGTGTCGGTGGAATGATTAGCCGAAAAGACTGCGGACAGTGCAGCCTGCAAGGTGGGAAATCAGACCAAGTGAGTCTGTGTTATCATGATCACTTACTAGTATTCCTCACATGCACAGCAGATATCAAAGCATGCATCTCACGGGGGTGCAGAATAGTCAAGACATAATAAGACTCGTTATAGGAACGATAACCACCCAATCCCACCGAGTAGAATCCGATGTAAGTTCTTCAAGGCAGGTTCAACTTTTCAGTGCTTTCGAAAGAGAGTCTACTGGCGTATGAAACGTCTCTCCACGGTTGCGGGCCTCTGACTTGGCCAGGCGATTACGATTCAGACGGTTCGGATTCTTTGTCCCACGACATTGCTCGCTTAGATCTCTGGTTGCCGACTCCGAGCTTAGACAAAAGACGACCATTTACTATTGTCCCTACACCATAAAGTCGATGAGTCCAATCTCCACCCTGACCCTTCACTGTCTCTGTCGACGAGTCCACGTTGAGCGTGCCTTGGACCATTCATTCTCCTCCCCCCTCCTTCAACATGACGTTCTCTTCGCTTAATTTCTTCTGCTTTCTGTTCATGATATGTTCGAACTCTGTGTTCGCTGGGCCGCTTCCGCGAAGCTGCAAAACCAAATCTCAGAGCAGTACGAGTACAACTCCCTCTAGTCTTACTCCCACCACCACAGCTGTAGCTGCCCCGACCAGCAGTAACCCACCGAATGCGACCACACTGTCTCCCGCACCTAGCTCTGGTTCCCCGTCGAGCTGCTTTCCGTCTTTGAATTTCCAGATGCCATCAAATATCCCCGATTCACTCGATAACTGGTGGTGTTCTATGGACACCGAGTACGCGTTCATGGGTTTCAGTTATGAGGTTACTGCGTGTTGGTTTTGGTCATCTTGCCATCTACCTGCTCTAAACTGACATGACCTCAGGCCAGAGCCCGAGCCAGCTCAATGCAGAATTTGCCGACATCAGACGCACCTTCAATGGTCGGTATGTCCGTCTCTACGGCGCGTGCGACAATTCTGGATTCTAGTGCGCGCGGTCTCGCCGGACTATGTCGTCTCTTTCTCTAACTTGACCGCGCAGCGATGATATCGTGGATGCTGCATGGAACAACGGTCTTGGAGTTCACGCACTGATATGGGTGTGTTTCGTG
The DNA here is from genome assembly GCA_038092915.1 of Boletus pseudopeckii. Lineage (NCBI taxonomy): Eukaryota > Fungi > Basidiomycota > Agaricomycetes > Boletales > Boletaceae > Boletus > Boletus pseudopeckii. The sequence continues at coordinate 8,407 of JBBPRH010000326.1, forward strand.
TTTTCTAGGATGCATATCGTTGCTCACACTCTGCAGTTTGGTTTCGATGGTGGTAACGAGTGGGAGACTCGTCGTGATTCACTCATCAACACGCTCACTACCAATCCCAAAGCCAAGTTCGTCACGCGTGGCGTGCAGTTTGGCTCTGAACCCTTATACGACAACGTCCTTCCCCACTCTGAGCTTGCTTCGCAGGTCACCTCCGCTAAGGGACAACTCGCAGGCGTACAAATTCCCGTCACGGTTTCCGAGCTCGCTTACGGCTATCAGGAGCGCGGTGGTGCTCAAGACGTCCTCGATGCGATCGATTACATTAATATTCATATACTTCCTTTCTTCTCGTCGCTTGCGACCACTGGAGCGCTTGCATGGCCACAGGTAGAGACGGATATGAACTGGTTCATCCAACAGGGTGGGGGAAAGAAGATGTACTTTGATGAGGTGGGTCTTTCAGGATATGTCAGCCATTTCCTTTCTTGACCGCTGTCTTAGAATGGCTGGCCTTCCATCACATCTTCGGGTGTTCAACCCAACAGCCTGGCTGCAATCGCCAGTGTCAGCAGCGAGCAGGTATGTTACATTTGTTTGACCGCCATGTGTACCCGAGCTGACGGGGTGATCGCAGCAATACTACCAGTTACTTGACAGCTACTGTACAACTCTCAAGAGCGCTCCTGGTGGGGGCATTGGATGGTTTGCACACATCTACTCCGATAGTCAAGAGCCTGGATATGGGATCTACGACGTCAATGGCGCAAAGAAATTTAACTTCCAGCCCCGCACGTCATGCTAGGCAAGCATCGACCTTTGGAGGCGTCATTGATTCGGTTGTTGGGATATCCCTGGAGAAGATCCCTTGCTTGTACTGTTTGGGCTCATGGGCTTATCATGGTTGTTACTCACATTCATTTGACGGTTTTCAATGCATCTGTATTCGTAAGCATCTGCGCAACTTTGTATCATTACATTCCTCCGTAGCGGTACGATAATTGACTGAATTCATAAAACAGACATGTGGGAATGCGATCAGGATCTGCGCATATATGAATTTATGACAAGAGATTACTTCTACAGTACATATTATATAGTAGGCTGGTGGCGACTATGCATGATCTAGCAGACAATTATATGCTCTATGAATATCACCCTTAACCATACCATTTGTCGCCGATCCTGGTCTTCGCAGGGGGACGCTGGGGAATCTGTGAGTCTGTGATGTTCCAGACTTCGATGGCACGCTGGATGATAACGCGAAATCAATCTGGTATTACTGAGGCAGTTGAAAGGCCCTACCTTCCATGTAGCCATGTCGAATTCCATAACAATCTGCCGAGCATGGACACCTGCAGCTCTTTCATCCATAGTCGGTTGTTCGCAACGCACTACCGATACTGTCAAATCACAGTCAAGTAAAATAAGTGTTCCTCACGTACTGACGATAGGTTCACCGTCATCGTTGATCTCGAATGCGCATTCTCCGTCACGGATGACAAACGAAAGATAGAAGAGATTTTCCACGGACTGCGCAAAGTCGTTTGGATTTACGATGAATTTGAAAACGTTGATAGGACCCGTATTTTCGAGAATATCTTTAATCTGGAGTTGTTGTCAGTGATGTGGGTGAAGACGACACAGGTTCAACACACTTTAAGGACGTTCTTGGTCGTTTCGTTGTCAGATCTCTTGATGTCCTCTTCCTTTATTTCTTGGGGTCGACGTTCTTCTGCTTGTGCTTTCTCCTGCTTCTGACGCTTTATGGGGCCTCGTTTTTTCTGTTCTATCGAGAGAGGGCCAAGCCTTGGCATAAATCAGCAATACAGACGAGCGGAAACGGAGGAAGGCGGGTACATGAAGCCCGTGACTGGGACTCTTCTGCTTTTTGCCAGAGCTTTTCGACCTATCTTGTCCCAGTCAAGTGCGCCGTCCTCAACAACTTGCATCTCGTCCTCCTCTTCATCCTCGAAGCGTTGCCTTCCGCCCATGTAACTAATCAGTTTCGACACGAAGTCATCCATGTCGAACGCGGCAGAGCCGAGTTTCATGGCGCGCGCCTTTTGTGCACTGATACTCGAGACATTTCGAAGTACCGTTGAGTCAAGAGTCGCTTCGGTCGGATTTTTGACTGTTACAAGTAGGCGTCTAAGATGCTATGACTGTGACGGCATGGAGGTGCACACCTTTGGAAAACAGCTCGTCTGCCTGTGCGACCTGACCAGCGAGGTCTTCCGCGTCGTGGTCCTGCGGTCTCATGTGATCTGGATCGTGTTAGCTTCATCGCGCGTTCGAGGAAGGACCAACGCGTCAGACGCACCTCCTGTCCTCTTCTCGAGAAGACGGTATTTCTTGCGGATATCGCGCTTTTCCGCTGCATCCTGGTCTGGGTCATACGTGGGGCAGTCGATGCTACCAGCGTGCTCGAACTCGACCATGTTTTCTGGCTTAAGAGTTGTGCGTCAGCGATAGTAACAAGGATGAAGCGCGCGCCTCACGTGATCCATTTGCGCGACGCGTTTAACCAAACAAGGACAAACACACGTGCGAGCCGACACTTTGCCCGACGGCGGCCACGCCGCCACGCGAAAAACTTCTACCAGAACTGACGCCTTTACAGGCTTTAACCTTGAATCCAATCTCTACTACGCGCGTTTGCTACCATGTCAGCGCATGCGATAGATGTAAGCGTACTTCAGAGTGCTCGGCGTCGCGCTTATAGGAGCTTGTAGTACAGCAGAAGTACACGCGCAGTGTGCAAAGGGCCTGCACCGTGCACGGGCGCTTCAATCCCCGTAGGCACTCTGAGGTACGGCCAAATCGTCAAAGGTGAATTCGGTGAAACTGTCTCCTGGCGGCATTGGTGAGCATCTCGTCAACTCGGCAAAGTCCTGTGAAAGAAGCTGAACGATTGGCGTCATTGAAACAGGGGTTGCGTCACACCTGACATCTTGCGCACGCTTGCCGTCACCAGCTTGAACAATGTCACTGGGTTCAGTGGCATCAGGTGCGCAGTCATTTTTTTTCAGGTATGGCATGGTGATGAATAATCGCACAGATACGAGGACCAGCAAAAGGTTAGGCGCGCTATCGCGGCTCAACGCATAGATCCTGCAGACATTCCTCCAACCGCGAAAATAGTCGCCCCTCCAGCTATACCTCCTGTGATGGTGTCTGGTCCTTCTGTTCCCGGGCCGTCCTCTGGTGCATTGGCCGGACAGAAAAGAAGATACCAATCTGATGTCGCTGAGACCTCTCGGTCCCTCAGTCAGCTGAGTATTCCAAATGCGAACGCCACACAAGGCGTGCGCTGTTCAGTTGGCGACGAAGATGACGAGGCCCTGCTTATGGAACCAGAACTAGCCGATGAGCTTTATTGTGTCATGGACACTAGCATAGTGGGTGTACAGTACTACATGGGTACGTACTCTGTCGCATTGAGTCAGGTGTCGTCGTGCTTACTCGATATACAGGTCTTGTTGCGCCTGGAGAACAAGTCAGTCTGGTCAGAGAGCCGCACAATCCATATGACAAGTAAGATATAGGATGTTATTCTCTCCGTCATTCTGCCCACAATGAAGTTGAAAGGAATGCGATCCAAGTAAAGAACATTGGCGGGGCTCAAGTGGGACACATCCCAAGAAATGTCGCGTCCAAGCTAGCCCCAATTCTTGATCAGAGGTTGGTCACGGTAGAAGGTGTCATGCACGAGGGAAACCGTGAAGTTCTTTCCATACATTTTGATGTCCTAAACTGACCGTTTTTTCTAGTGAGCGGCTTCAATTATTCATTATCTATGTAAGCAACATCCAGTCTCATTAGTTCCGTCCTTACCGGCACAAATGTTAGGTCGTTGAACATCTTTGGACCATCTGACAAACGAGACATGCTAGAGCCAATGCTTATTTGGGCTACGCCTCGGCAAAGGGGTTTCTCACAACGGGCAAGAGGTGGTGTTCCAGGGACGTCATCCGCAGTTGCTGCAACTGCCCTTTCTGCCGGTGGAGGAGCGTTTCCTTCTGCATACGCTTCTGCGCTCGCGGCAACAATGGGGATGGCCGGCCCCAGCCAAGCACATGGGATGACAAGCGCGCAGAATGAAGCACAGCAAGAGGCAATCAGGAAGCAAAACGAGGCATTCGTAAGGGCTGCGGAGCTTAAGGAAATGTTGAGTGGCCTCGAGAGAGTCGATGATGAAGGCCGGCGTTCCTCATTGCTTGATACCCTTTGCTCAATGGATGACATCTTGAATCTCCCCGTACATGCCAATCCACCAGGCATTGCTAGCGGAGAATTGGTTGTGGATTTGTTAAAACACCAGGTAAAACGTTCATTATGTCGTCGCAGCTGCATACTCACATGCATATAAATCTTAGAGTCAAGCCCTTCAGTGGTGCATCGGCCGTGAGTACCCCAAGTTGCCCACCAAGGAGTCGGACAGCCCAGTCCAATTCTGGCAGTATAGGAAGGCAGGTAACAAGGTATGTTGTCATGATTGACGAGCAGGTGTTAAACTTATAGACTCATTGTCGCCAGCCCTACTATTTCAATCGTCGGTCCCATTTGGTTGATATCTAGTATGGTGGTTGACTATCCTCATTGCAGTCGCCACCAAGAGTCCGCAAGACATCGGGACACCTCCGGCGCTTGGACGAGGTGCCTTGGTAGCCGATAGCATGGGTTTGGTGTGTGGGACAGTGAAGAAGGAAAGCGGAAAATAACAGCTTTTCTAGGGTAAAACGCTCACGATGATTTCCCTTGTCCTTGCGACAAAGAACGATGTCCCTAAGAGATTCTGCAACAGTACCCTTATCGGTGCGCAACACTACGACGATGTATAATGTCATCCATCTCATCCCCTTTGTTGATCACAGTTGTCCCGCTCTCTGTAATCTCGAATTGGGAGAAACAGATTGACGAGCACTGCATGAGAGGCGCCTTGTCTGCGTGTGTTTACTACGGTGCCACACGCAACATGACACCTCAGCAACTTATGCAATATGATGTAGTAATCACCACTTACCAGGTAGTTTCAGGCGATGCCGATTTCAGTACCGTCACACAGCATGGCATCGAGGGGGAAGGACCTGCGAAGAGGAAGAAAAAGAGCGGGAAGGGTTTATTCGGTGTGAAGTGGAAGGTACGCGTGCGGCGATTCGATGAGCATTTCTGGCAAGCTAAAGCGACAGATGGCGGTTCTCAGAGGATCATTCTAGACGAAGGCCACAACATCAGGAATCCCAGGACGAAGATGGCTATGGCAGTGTGTATGCTTACTGCCGAAAGGCGATGGATACTTTCTGGAACTCCTGTCGTGAGTGATAGACTACTTGTTCGTCCCGCACCTAAGTGTCCCTCCATAGATCAACTCTCCCAGGGTTAGCCACGTTGTTTGACTTTGATTTGTCTCTGTCACTGATTTCAAAAGGATCTTGGTTCTATGCTTACCTTCCTTCAAATTTGCCACCCATTGGACAACGAGGATTTCTTCAAACGTCTGGTCCTACGTCCTCTGAAACAAGGAGATCCTGCTGGTGCAGAATTACTTCGTGTAGGTTTGTTCCATCAGCTAGGTGGTTGCTCTGACCCTCTGCTAGGCCTTGATGAGTCATATTTGCATTCGGAGAACGAAGGAGGTATGTTTTGACTGACGCACCGCGGTACCTTCAGTCCTGACCCTGCACCCAAGATGCAAGATAGTGAGGGAAACTCCCTTGTACCTCTCCCACCAGTGAAGTCCCTCTGTCTGCCGTTCCCTTCATCCACTCACTCGTGATAATAGGTCGACATCACTTTAGTCCCCGTGACACTTAATGACGAGGCACGAGTAAGTGTTGCACCAACTGTGTTGTACCAATCCCGATTGCATTTTTCAGACACTTTATGATGCTGTGGAACTTCTTTCCCGGCAGCGAGTCGAAAGCTTGATGAATCAGGCCGGAGGAATGAACTCTGTTGTGGGTGTCACCTTGAATCTGCCCAATTTCTGTGCTTATATATATATATAGGTGACTACTAACGTCCTGAGCATGCTTACCCGTCTGCGTCAGATTGTTCTCCATCCAGGATTAATCCCCGCTAACTACTTGGATCAACTTCGGGTGAACGAGGACATCAATTCTACCTGCGGCGGTGTCGTACAAATCACACCCGAGCTAAAAGTCAAGTTGGAGTCGGTTATCCTCCAAGCGATCGAGGACAACGAAGAATGTCCTGTTTGTTTCAATGTGATGTCGGAACCTAGGATTACGTCGTGCACCCACGTCTTCTGCTTGGCTTGGTACGTCCCGGTTTATTTTTTGGCATTTTATTTCAGCTCACGATACATTAGTATATCGGAGGTGATTGCAAGGGATCCCAAGTGTCCTATGGTATTGTATTTGTTGTCCACTGCGTCGACTCCATCACTCATTCTCTTGCAGGATCGCCGGCCTCTTACGATGCAAGCTTTAGTGGCGCCGCCACCTCCTACGGACCTTACACAAGCCCTTGTGGCCCAAGATACTAATCAAATCGACCTATGCACTGGATCGTCTGCCAAGATTGATCAACTCATCCATCTTCTGAAACTGATTCCTAACGACTCAAAAAGTTTAGTTTTCTCCCAATTTACTTCTTTCTTGGACAAGGTAATTGTATTTTACGACTATGCTCGTATGTTTGCACTGACATGTTGGATAGATTGGCGAGGCACTAGAGGAACATGGGCAAGTCCGCCAGTTGAATAATCTCGAGTGTTGTGCTGAATATGCCCGCAGCATCCCATATGTGCGGTTTGACGGAAAGTTGTCCGCAAGAAAAAGACAGGAGGTGTTAGAGCGGTTCTCCCTTCCCCTTGACCCTGATGAATCCCCAGCTCCCGGAGAACCCCTTCCAACTGCCCGCCTGCGTCAAACTCAATCACAAATCACAGTCGAGAATGACGAGAATGCCACCGATGGCAATGACTCGGACTTTGTCGTTGGAAAAGACACCGACGACGACGACGACGACTTTGATGAAGACATCTCGACCCGTATACAGAAGAGCAAGGCAAAGGAGAGCAGGAATAAAGGAAAGGGCAAGGCGAAAGCAATTCCAGCCGTGAAGCAGGTTTTCGACGGCTCTGCATTCCACGGCGTGAACCCCAAGGTCATGTTGATTTCGCTCAAGGCGGGTGCGTTGGGTCTCAATCTCACGGTTGCAAACCACGTCTTTTTGTGAGTCTCGTTTCGCTTTGCTGCGTGCGTCGAGATGCTCATGCGTTTCACCAGGATGGATCCGTAAGTAAATGTATGACCAATTGTTTCATATATTGATTGGTGATTGTTGGCCTCCGTCCCGTGCTCAGATGGTGGCAGGTAATGTGACCAGTCAGCTCGTGGCGTCTTCTCTGCTGATAATTCCATAGGAGGGTATCGAGAGCCAGGCCATAGATAGATGCAATCGGTAAGCAGGTTGGGCCTTTTTAGTTACGTTGACAGATGCTGATGTTCCTGTAGCATCGGACAAACGAAACCCGTTCACGTATACCAATTGATCGCCGAAAATACTGTCGAATCCAAGGCAAGTCGCATATTCGATCGTCGCAGAATGACTTTTGCAATGTCGACCGTTCGTCCCAGGTGATTGAAATTCAAGAGAAGAAGAAGCGCCTGATCCAGCATGTATGTAGTCATCCCGCATCGTCGGATAGGTTAAGCCCGACACAACTTCACAGGTATTTTCTGGCATCAAACGTACTGAGACCCAAAGAGAGAAGAGGGAGGCAAGGCTCCAAGGTGAGTGGTGGCGCTCTCGTTTTCAGGGTTGTTTAATCGAGTTTGTTTTAGATCTTGTAGCATTGTTTGGGATCCGCGACCGCAACCCGCGCGAGAAATAATTCGTAGAGTATACTTGCTTTTACGGTACATACAGTATAGTGTTTTCGGTATCACACAGCTTTGTCAAAGTATAATTCAACCTATATCGCCCAATTATTCGAATATGGCGGTAGGCCACCCAGTAATGGCGAGAAATAAAAACTGTACAGTTTCGGCAACGACCTGGGAGGCGTCAAACCTTAACTGTTGTAGTCCTGCGCGACAATAGAGACAAACAACGAGCTCGTCGCCGAGGTAGAATCCACGCTTGCACCTCAAGACCTCAAGAACATCTCAAAAATGGCCGCGGTACAAACTCTTCCCAAGGACATCTCGAAACTTGGCCAGGAAATCAAACTTTTCGGCAAATGGGACACACAGGAGTACGCGTCCATATGCTCAAAGAGGAACTTGTCATTGATCATAACTACAGTGTTGAAGTCAAGGACATCTCGTTGACTGATTACATCCAGGTCCGGCATGCAGTCTACCTCCCCCACACTGCCGGCCGTTATGCAAAGAAGCAGTTCAAGAAGGCCCAAATGCCCATCGTCGAGCGTCTTGTTGACAGGTATGTCATCATCGGAACAGAGAGGGTAGACCTGAGATGTGATGTTTGACTTGGCTACCAGTCTCATGATGAAAGGTCGCAACAACGGCAAGAAGCTCCTTGCCGTCCGCATCGTCGCACACGCGTTCGAGATTATTCACCTTCTCACCGACCAGAACCCAATCCAGGTTCGTACGATTAGGGCTGGGACGTCTCAGGGCTGGTTTTTAATGCTCTGTGTGGTGCATAGGTGCTCGTCGATGCGATCGTCAACACGGGTCCTCGAGAAGACTCGACACGTATCGGTTCGCAGGGTACTGTCCGTCGTCAGGCCGTCGACGTGTCCCCTCTGCGGAGAGTGAACCAGGCGATTTCTCTTCTTACCATCGGCGTAAGTAGCAAGATGCGTTTGAAGCGGGCCCTGTTCTCACAGCAATTTGATGTAGACCCGCGAGTCAGCATTCCGCAACGTGAAGTCTATCGCCGAGTGCCTCGCCGATGAGCTCATCAACGCCGCCAAGGGTTCCTCTAACTCGTATGCTATCAAGGTTAGATACAGTCTGTGATCTGTGACCGCTCGTGCACTGACGCGACCCTTTTGTAACCAGAAAAAGGACGAGCTCGAACGTGTCGCCAAGTCCAACCGGTGAAAAACAAAAATCGGCCTGCGTCTGCAGTGCATATATGCAGAGGACTTGTGGTTCGCGGTACAAGTATGGCTGCAATATATGGGCTTTTTTTTACTACATCTTCCACTTTGCATCTGCGCCAAGCGCTTTAGCCCTCATGCACATGAATGCAACTCATGCTTTTATCCATGTATCCTCTATGACACTTCTGCATGCGAGTATGCAACACGTTCTTGTCTGGGCTAGTTTCGACTGTGCTGGTTGTTGCTTCTTCAACGCCGCCATTCACCAGCAAGTCACTGGGCGCACATCCGGTGTTCGGACGCGGCGCAGATTGCGAGAACCTGATTGCTGGCATTTCCCGAGTCTTCCCTTGAGCTATTCGTCACAACAAGGCGTAAAGCGAAATGAGGGAGCGGGACAAATTCAAGCAACTGCGCATGCATCTTGGATTCTTTCGATCTGGGCCCTGATGCTAAGCGTTGAGCCAAGATGAACCCCGTACGTCCATGTACACTTGACAATGTCCAATGACCAGAGTCAGATTGCTGTCACACAATCATTACTGACTTGCAGAATGCTCGTCGGCAGGTATTGGTCCTTCCGCTTGTTCTTGACGGTCTACGCCCTTCACGTCACCTTGGCCCTTTGGTGTTTCAGCCCGTGCATCTCTTGCGCCCAGCCCCTGGACGGTGTGGAGAAATACCGTCATCAATGCCAATTTGATAGCTAGGGCGCTTCATCTCCACAGTCTTTGGAGGATACTCGTCGGGCGCTCGTTCTTAACGGTCTACGCCCTTGACGTCACCTTGGCCTCTTGGTGTTTCAGCCTGAACGGTGTGGAGAAACCCGGTCACCAATGCCAAATTGATAGTTAGGACGTCTCATCTCCAGAGCCCAGTGCAATACCCCTCTTGGATGCGTCGCTACTGTGGGCGTAAAAACCGGGTATATAGCACCTCCTTTCTGCAGGATTGTGGCCATTCATCCCTTCGATCAGCCTCACATCGATCTCGTACGCTATGGCAGCAGCAGCAGGATGGCAGCGGTTCACGCAAGTCACTACGTCTGTGCCCACCGGACACAAACTCTACCGTGCCTCCGCCCCCAACTACAAGAACCAAGACAGCGATCAAAACCTCACTGATGAAGCGGTCGACTTCCTCGTCAGTCAAGGCATCAACAGCATCATCAGTTTTAATGAATACGAATATACGGCAGCAGAGAGGGCCAGATTGGTCGATGCGGTACCGGCAATCAAATACTTGCATCTCAAGCTCGGGGACTTCAAGCCGCCTACCCCCGCGCAGTTCAGGCAGGCGAATGACTTTTTCATGCAGAACACGTCGACGCTGGTACACTGCGGCTATGGCCATGGTAGAACCGGGACGGGTATCACCGGACTCCAGATATACACCGTTCATGGCGCGACCCTTCAGCCTTTGGCCGCGACGTGGACTAGACTACTTTCCAGCGGTGGAAACAACGTCGAAAAACGGGAGCAGGTGTCCATTCTTTCTGAACAGCGAAACATATTCTTGCCGTATGTATTGTCTTTCGCCGGGGGGGCGAACCTTTTCTTTTTCTTTTTTTACGATCTAATATATTCGTAGTCGGATCACAGGCATCCCCCCTGGCAATGCCAGCCAGGCGTATGCCATCATCAACTTCGCGACTGGCTACTACCTGACGCTCTCGACTGACAAGCGTAGCGTTATCTCCCTCTCTCCGGAGACGGTGGAGACCGCATCCACGATCGCACAAGCAGTAAGTCCAGAATGGCTTGCATATCCCAAACGACGCTTATCGACGTTAAAACTGTAGTACCAATGGGTGGTCACGAAGGATGCTCAGGGCGACTATACGCTGTCGAACAAGACGACGCTCACCAGTTTCGCGCTAACCAAATCTCAAGGTGCCTTGGTCAAAGATACAGTGACGTACGGTACCCAAGCACAGGGGAATATACTGTTCACGATCAAGGAAGTCTCCTCGGGCGATAAAGGCCGCTATGTGTGAGTCCGCGTCGACGTCAGCCAAGATTGATGTATGTTGAATGTTCATAGTATCTCTCCCAAACCGAGTCCCGCCCTCGCGATAGCGATCAATACGCCGGACAATATTGTTGAACTCCCTCAGTCGGTACGTGGTTCAAGTTGGTGATGCCTCGCAGAAGCCGAGACTCACAGACCATTTTCTATACCTAGGCACAAATGCCTGCCCTGCTTGCAGCCAACACTACGAGCAATAGCTTCGGGCTTTGGATTCTCTTGAAGTCTGACTTCAAGGTCACTGGGCTCCGAGGAGGGACCGAATGCGAGGCTGAGTGAGGTTAATCCAGAGGGAGCAATGTGTACGATTTGAGGATGTTAGGAATTTGGCAATGTGTATGTTTTCCAGTGTAGGAGTAGGAGCAATTCAAAAAGACCCAAATGCCCATCGTCGAGCGTCTTGTTGAAAGGTATGCCATCATCGGAACAGGGAGGCTAGATCCTGAGACATTTGACATTGGCCACCAGTCTCGTGAGAAAGGTCGCAAACAACGGCATTACGGCAAGCTTAAAGCTCCTCGCTGTGACGCCGTCCGCATCGTCGCCTACGCGTCGAGATCATTCACCTTCTCACCGACAAGAACCTAATCCAGGTTTGTACGATTCAGGCTGGGACGTCTCAAGGTTGGTTTTTAATGCTCTGTTGCGTGCATAGGTGCTCGTCGATGCGATCGTCAACACGGGTCCTCGAGAGGACTCGACGCGTATTGATTTGCAAGGTACTGTCCGTCGCCAGGCCGTCGATTTGTCCCTGGACCCTCTGTGGAGATTGAACCAGGCGATTTCTTCTTACCATCGGCGTAAGTGGTGAGATGCGTTTGAAGCAGACCTTCTCACAGTAATTTGGTCAGTGGGCTTACATACTAATCTCTGTTTTCTTCCGCTTTGTATCTGCCCCCAGCGCTTTAGCACTCATGAATGCAACTATGACATGCTTTTATCCATGTATCCTCTATGGCAATTTGCATGCGAGTATGCAACAGGTTTTTATCTGGGCGACTTTCGACTGTTCTGGTTCTTCAACCGTTGTGTACCGCCATGTTTCACTGGGCGGATACCCGGTGCCAGACGGACGCGACATAGATTGCGAGAACCCGGTTCCTGCCATTTCCCGTGTCCTCCTTTGAGCTGTTGGTTCACAACAAGGCGTTACTAAAGCGAAATGAGGGAGCGGACCCTTTCAACCAACTTCAAGTAGAGGTATGCATCTTGGATTCTTCCGATCTGATGCTGAGCCAAGATAAATCCCGTGCGTCCAGGTATACTTGACATTCCTCATTATTCCCGTCGGCAGGTGACAGTCTACAGGACGGCTTTCACATCGCCTTGACCCCCCGGTGTTTCAGCCTGTGCATCTCTTGCGTCCAGCCCCTGGATGACGTGGAGAAACACCGCTGTCAATGCCAATCTGGTAGCTAGGATGTTCATCTGCAGAGTTCTTGGAGAATGCTAGTCATGTCTTGATCCTTTCGCTCGTTCTTGACGGTCTACGCCCTTGACGTCACCTTGGCCTCTTGGTGTTTCAGCCTGAACGGTGTGGAGAAACCCGGTCACCAATGCCAAATTGATAGTTAGAACGTCTCATCTCCAGAGCCCAGTGCAATACCCCTCTTGGATGCGTCGTTACTGTGGGCGTAAAAATCGGGTATATAGCACCTCCTTTCTGCAGGATTGTGGCCATTCATCCCTTCGATCAGCCTCACATCGATCTCGTACACTATGGCAGCAGCAGCAGGATGGCAGCGGTTCATGCAAGTCACTGCGTCTGTGCCCACCGGACACAAACTCTACCGTGCCTCCGCCCCCAACTACAACAACCAAGACAGCGACCAAAACCTCACTCAGGCAGCGGTCAACTTCCTCGTCAGCCAAGGCATCAACAGCATCATCAGTTATAATGAATACGAATACACGGCAGCAGAGAAGGCCAGATTGGCCAGTGCGGTGCCGGCAATCAAATATTTGCATCTCAGGCTCGGGGACTTCAAGCCGCCTACCCTCGCGCAGTTGAAGCAGGCGTACGACTTTTTCATGCAGAACACGTCGACGCTGGTACACTGCGGCTATGGCCAGGGTAGAACTGGGACGGGTATCACCGGACTACAGATATACGCCGTGCATGGCGCGACCCTTCAGCCTTTGGCTGCGACGTGGACTCGAGGGCTTTACAGCAACCCGAGTGGAAACAACGTCGAAACACGGGAACAGGTGTCTATTCTTGCTGAACAGCGAAACATCTTTTTGCCGTATGTATTGTCTTTCGGGGGGGACGAAGCTTATTTTTATTTATTTATTTATTTTGCGATCTAATGTTATTCGTAGTCGGGTCACAGGCATCCCCGCTGGCAATGCCAACCTGGCGTATGCCATCATCAACTTCGCGACTGGCTACTACCTGACGCTCTCGACTGACAAGCGTAGCGTCATCTCCCTCTCTCCAGAGTCGGTGGAGACCGCATCCACGATCGCACAAGCAGTAAGTGCCCCGGAATTGCTTGTATATCCCAAACGACGCTTATCGAGGTTAAAACTGTAGTACCAATGGGTGGTCACGAAGGATGCTCAGGGCGACTATACGCTGTCGAACAAGACGACGCTCACCAGTTTCGCGCTAACCAAATCTCAAGGTGCCCTGGTGAACGATACAGTGACGTACGGTACCCAAGCACAGGGGAATATACTGTTCACGATCAAGGAAGTTGCCTCGGGCGATAATGGCCGCTATGTGTGAGTCCGCGTCGACGTCAACGAAGATTAATGTATGTTGAACGTTCGTAGTATCTCTCCCAAACCTAGTCCCGGCCTTGCGGTAGCAATCAATACGCCGAGCGACGATGTTGGTGCTCCTCAGCCGGTATGTAATTAGTGATGACTCGCAGAAGCCGAGACTCATAGACCATTGTCTGTATCTGGGTACAGATGCCTGCGCTGCTTGCAACCAACAGTGCGACCAATAGCTTCGGGCTTTGGATTCTCTTGTCGTCTGCCTTCAAGGTCGCTGGGCTCCGAGGAGGGGCCGAGTGCGAGGCCGAGTGCGAGGTCGAAGGCGAGGCTGAGTGCGAGGCCAAATGTGAGCCTGAGTCTGAGGCCAAATGCGAGGCTGAGTGAGGTTAACTCGGAGGGAGCACCGTGACTGTAATGTGCACGATTCGAGGATGTTGAGAATCTGGCAATGTGTATGTTTTCCAGTGTACGAGTAGGAAATAACTGTTGTTTCGTTTGTGCAGCTGCACAGGTTGGCATGGGTTATCGTTGTCATGGCCCCTCCACGGGCCATGCTGCGGCTAGTCACACGATCAGAGAGCCTCAGCGAGCCATCGCGGGGCGCTGCGAAGACAACAACAGCGCCCTCAGGCTAGGTATCCCCGTTTCGATTTACTAAGCTCGACCGTCGAGACCATTACATACCCCCAGGAAACAACGATGGTTCAGCCTCGCTCCCATATCCACCACCAGGCGCTGCAATTGAGTACCATCTGAATACTTACGGGATCTTCGTACTATTATACGATGATCAAAATACCACGCGCGTCGCGTTCTACACATACAAGTGATGAATGTTATGCCCTATGTCCGATGCACGCGCACGTTTTTCCTACACCAAACCATGGCAAACTGAGTTGTGAGGGCATGTACTCACTAGCTAAACGAGAATACAAACACAGTGCTGCGATAATGAACCTGAGCAAGACGATTCAACATGAGAACCATAACCTTGTACTAACGTACAACCTGCAAACTACGAATCAATCAATAGCCATTCGCTCCTCCTCAGTTCCATCGCCGACATCCACTGCCGCGCTCGACTGAACTATCTCTGCTGGTTCCGGCTCGTCGGAGTACCATATTGCATCTTTGTCCCAGAATGGCAGCATTTGGCGAACAAGTTGCAGCGAAATCTCGTCTTGTCTTGGATGATCTGCCAAAAAATCATCCGTACCCAAGACCTGCATGTATTCGTCGTGCTCGGTATCGCCGATCACCTTCCATGTCGCATCCGTGCACCCGTAGGCTGTTAGACTGTACCTCGGGCGCTTTGGCGGCGCGGTGCCGCTGGTGCGTGAGGAGGTGCGCGTTCCTCCTTGGGGAATGTGCAGGTGGGATTGCCCGAGAGTAACGGTAACACCTAGCTCAGCCACAAGTGTCACGTATGGCCTTATAGTGGTAAAATTTTTGGGGAAGAACTGGAGTGCCTTCTGGTCGATGGTGTAGGTACCCGCCCGTTTCCGCCGCTTCACTTGTATGAGAAGAGGTTATTGCTCACTGCGGGTGCCCCCAGGGTCCCGAGATTTGACATCAGTACCCCGACCAGAATGTTCTGGATCCAAAGTGTTGGGGGCGTATCGAAGAACGACTGACAGAGCTGATTATGTGTGATGAAAGTAACAGACGAGCTACCTACCCGATGACATGACATCTTCGTAACGTCCTTCGTTACTGGCACTTTTCAGAGCTTCCTGAACATCAGGCCGCTTCTCGATCAGTTCCTCACACCAACCATGGCTCGGAACCCCTTGATTTTTCTGTCGGATTCGGCCTTCATGTAAAGCTGACGCAGCACGTTGGGTAGCAAGCTGGCGGTGTCGGGGCTGAGGTGCTGCAGAGACCTGACCTTTTGGTGTATCTCTTGATTTGCTGTCTTGTATTCATCTGCAGAATCTCCTGGCTTGGGCGACTTCGGATCGACTGGTCCAGCCTGAGGTTCCTCCAGCGCACTGTGGTAGCGTTTGGACATAGTGACTGCAGTGATCTGATAGGAGACAAGGCCGATAATTGTGGCTGACGCGGACGGCTTAGTTCGATTTCTTGCTCGTGGGAGAATATTACGTCGCAGTCTCGCTCGGGTTGAATTGCATCCGAATGTAGCAGTGAACTACAGACACTTCAACGAGGATAGTACTCAAGTACTCAATATTGAGGGGTTCCGTCACCTCGACCGCATCATCGAGGCATGCGTAAAGCACCAGATATACACTATCATGGACATGCATTCCGCACCGCACTGTGCGCACATTACGAGTGTTTCCGATTCAGAGTGCAGCGGTCACCAAATATTCACGTTCGTTCCAGCATCAGGTTTTTGGATACGCAAGGATTTTCAGGACAGGCCCGTCTGGCTTTGATCGGAAGTCGCCAAATACTACAAAGATAACCCGTGGGTTGCTGGGGATAATCCGATGAATGAACCTGCGGATCCAAATGGATCTGGTCTTGTCCAGTTCTACGACCACCTTTTCGAGGCAGTTCGTGACAAGAACCGCATCTTGTTCTTGGATGGAAACACTTCTCGATTGATTTCTCTGCCTTCCCGGATGACGCGAGGCCTGCGCCCCCAACTACAACGGCCAAGACAGCGATCAAAACCTCACGTGGCAGTCAACTATCTCGTCAGCCAAAGCATCATCAGTTATAATGAATACGAATACACGGCAGCAGAGAAGGCCAGATTGGCCAATACGGTACCGCCAATCCAATACTTGCATCTCATGCTCGGGGACTTCAAGCTGTCCACCCTCGCGCAGTTGAAGCAGGCGCACGACTTTTTCCTGCAGAATACGTCGACGCTGGTACACTGCGGCTATGGCCAGGGTAGAACTGGGACGGGTATCACCGGACTATAGATATACACCGTGCAAGGCGCGACCCTTCAGCCTTTGGCTGCGACGTGGACTCGAGGGCTTTACAGCAACCCGAGCGGAAACAACGTCGAGATACGGGAGCAGGTGTCCATTCTTGCTGAACAGCGAAACGTCTTCTTGCCGTATGTATTGTCTTTCGGGGGGGCGAAGCTTATTTTTATTTATTTATTTATTTTGCGATCTAATGTTATTCGTAGTCGGGTCGCTGGCATCTCCGCTGGGAATGCCAACTAGGCGTATGCCATCATCAACTTCGCGACTGGCTACTACCTGACGCTCTCGACTGACAAGCGTAGCGTCATCTCCCTCTCTCCAGAGTCGGTGGAGACCGCCTCCACGATCGCACAAGCAGTGAGTCCAGAATGGCTTATATATCTGAATCCCCAACGATGCTTATCGATGTTAAAACTGTAGTACCAATGGGTGGCCACGAATACCCAGGGCGACTATACGCTCTCGAACAAGACGACGTTCACCAGTTTCGCGCTAACAAAATCTCAAGGTGCCCTGGTCAATGAATACGGTACCCAAGCACAGGGGAAATTCTATACTGTTCACGATCAAGGAAGTTGCCTCGGGCTATAATGGCCGCTACCGTAGTGTGAGTCCGCGTCGACGTCAACGAAGATTAATGTATGTTGAACGTTCGTAGTATCTCTCCCAAACCTAGTCCCGGCCTTGCGGTAGCAATCAATACGCCGAGCGACGATGTTGGTGCTCCTCAGCCGGTATGTAATTAGTGATGACTCGCAGAAGCCGCGCTGCTTGCAACCAACAGTACGACCATTAATACCTTCGGGCTTTGGATTCTCTTGTCGTCTGCCTTCAAGTTCACTGGGCTCCGAGGAGGGACCGATTGCGAGGCCGAGTGCGAGTGAGGTTAATCCGGAGGGAGCACTGTACTAATGTGTACGTTTTGAAGATAAGTTGGGAATCTGGCAATGTGTATGTTCTCCAGTGTACGAGTAGGAAATAACTGCTATTTCGTTTATGCAGCTGCACAGGTTGGTATGGGGT
>JBBPRH010000327.1:0-25638 GCA_038092915.1 Boletus pseudopeckii
CCCATCCCACACTATCCCCCTCGCACAGCTCGCTTTGCTCGCTGTGCTCGGCCCCCCTAACAACCAGTGCACATGTGGGCATCCAGGATGCCCAAGTTCTTATAGATTTTGAAAAAAAAATCTTTACCCTAGAGCTAGGGAAATCCAGAAAGTCAATCCCATAACCCTAAGACTGATGCATGTAATGCTATGGAACACCATAGAATCTCATGGAATTCCATGAAATGTCATGGAATACTGGTCATGTGATGCAAGGCTATGTAGGATTTGGTCACATGGTTGTTTTTATCTCTCACACTTAGCTATGTACATAGTATTTACAAAGATAGATATTTACATTAGCCATGTACTTGTTGATAGTAACAGAGCTATATATACAGTAGGAGAAAAACAACAATATCTCTGGATTTCTCAGTTAAATATTCTGAAAATTGGAGGGGTAATAGGTCATACTAAGGGTATTAGGGCAAAAAAATTGGTGTGACAAGTCAAATTTTCGCGACGGAGTCAAAATTTCACGATGGACTAACATTTGTGGTGCGATGGAGAAACATATATTATTTGTGCAGATCTCCCGCCATAGATCGATGATGCTTGCTTTGTGGTTGCACTAGTTGCCAGAGCTGGGTCGTGCACAATTGTTTTTTTTTTTGGTGATCGACCATGGCCGTCCTTCGAAATATTGGATGCCTAAACGAGTAACACAAGTTGTTATGTACAAGCGATGCCAATTATTAGTGACTCTCAAGCTCCATCCGACGACCATGTCCCTTTTACTCTTGTACTTTTCATCCCCATAGCACGGGAGGTCCGCAGCAAACCCCCAAACCCAAACACTCACCTCATCTTATCTCGAACGATCACCACAGACATCAACGTTTCAACGCGGACATCCAATGGGATCTCGATCCATGGACTATCCCTCTCCACGCGGTGTGCACGTTCCAGAGACGTACACCAACGACGATGACAATGATTTATACCGCCGCAGCTCCGCACACTCACCCCGCCGAAACCGCTACAGCCGTTCCGTGCACCAGACGCCCCGCGTCAGAGACGTGACATGGATCTCTTCCCCCGACCCGACACCACAAACACTCTATGCACCTCCGACGCCATGGTTACCTCCCCCGCAGGTACCATCCTCCCCCGCGTACCGTCCACCGAGCGTTGTTCCCCCCAGTCCTGCACCGACGGTCGGAGAGCACATGGCGGTGGACGATCTATACGCGCAAGACGGCATCATGGACCCGTATACATATCAACCTCAGCGCCAGGGTGGCGGCGTAGGCTTGATGAAGTCAGTTTGGAAGGGTCTGAAGAAGCTATCTGGGTTCCAGTCCACCCCACACATCCCGAGAACAAATTCGTACGAGAGCCAGACGGTGGAAATGCCAGTTCCCAGACTGAGTGCGCTGAGGGAAGCGACTCCGAGCACGGACGAGCAGTACGGCGCCACGCCGTACGCCTCGCCCTATGTGCGACCGACAAATCTCGGCGCCACACCCGCCGTCATCCCCAATGCTCTGCGTGCGTCGCCTGTGCCTGTGCCCCCCGTAGAGATCCCGCCCCCCATCACGGTCGTCTCGCCCTCCATCCCACCCTCCCCTCTCCCCAACTCGATCCGGTCTGTACGCATGCCGTCACCCGCCTTGGCTGTGCCACTAAATCTTTCGGTGAGAGGGCGAGAGCCGGTTGCATCACCCGTAGAGGAAGGCTCCCAGACTCTCCACGAGCCAGTCCCCCATCCCGTTCGCCCACTGCTCCACTCCACGCTCGCGTTCCCCGTAGCCGAGCCCAAGTTCCCCACCAGTAATGGAGCCCTTGACTCACCCTCGACCTCCAAAGGTTCTCTCTCCTCCACCATGGCCCGTGTTCGCCGCTTCGTCGCCGGATTGGATGATCTCCCGTGGGTATCGGATGCCCGGATCGCGGACGAGTACATCCCGGAGATGAATCCGCGGAGTCGGATGCGGAGGAGGGTGAGACAAGGTGCGGAACCGTCATGGTATAATTCGAGGCCAGAGGTGGTAGAGCGGCCGGAGTATTGGTCCCAGTGGGATATGTGGGCGAAGCAGTCGACGGCGGCGTTGTGGGACGGTGTAGGTGGGGAGGGACGTATAGTAGGGTGGGGCAGTGCAGGCGCGCCCGGACAGTGGGGAGTGATGTATCCACATGGATATGTGCCAGCTCAACCTGGGTTTGTGTATCCGTCAGGGTACCCACCTCCGGGAATAGTGAGCGATCGAGTTGATGTACCAGTTCTGCCGTAGCTGGTTTCTTCTGTGCTCCTGTAATAGTGTCACTGGGTCTATATTAATTTCATTGTTGTGCTATTAGTATATTTGAGAACGTCGAGACGGTCAATGCCATAGGAAGCACGTGACATTATATTGTTCCCACGGTCTTCGCCTGAACTGCAGGCCCTCGAAGCGCACACCTCACCACCTCCAACACAAAATCCTCAAGAAAACGACAACATGGTGAGTAATTATGCCGTTTGGATCCGTTTATTGTGTCCCTATGTTTCCCATTTGACGAGGAAGAAGATTGGATGAGGCGGATGACGGGTGGATGTGTCCAAGATTGGTTGGATGACGGGAGTGTCTTGGGAGCGTAGACGGACCCTCTTTGCTTGGATCGACGTCGTTCACATCGGATTCTGACTACCCTTTCTTTCTTGACAGACAAAAGGTTTGTTCCAACGACATTCGTACTGCCAGGACCGCTGACAGGAATGTGGTTTTCGTTGCGTCTCCTACCTCTCTTCTTCTCTTCTTTTTCGGGCGCGGTGATCAGGTACTTCGTCCTTTGGGTAGGTTTTCATTCTCGAGTATACTCCCGAACTCCATCTGCTCATCTTGCGTTCTCTCTCTTTCTTACTTTTTGGTGCATGACCTCGACAGTAAGCGCCACACCAAGACCCACACGCTCTGCCGGCGTTGTGGAAATCGGGCCTTTCACAGACAACACAAGAGTGGGTCCTCGCGTCCTCACTCCCATCTCCTGCGGATCGATGACAACATAAATAAATACAGCATGTGGGCAGTGCGGTTACCCCTCTGCCAGACTTCGCTCGTACGAGTGGGGATTGAAGGCCAAGCGCCGAAAGACGACGGGGACGGGTCGTATGCGGTACCTCAAGGACGTGTCGAGGCGGTTCAAGAACGGGTTCAGGTGAGCACTGGGTACATGGGCTTTTGATTTTCAATAACGCGAGGTGACGCTGTAGAGAGAACACCGTCGCCAAGAAGCGCGCTAGAAAAACGAGCGAGGCATGAGCACGTCGAGGATGAGTTATGATGAAACGGTCAAATCGCGTGTTTGTCGCTGGGAGGGGAGACGTGCGAGGAAGTTATGGGATCATCATCGACTGTACTCTTTTTTACCCATTCGCTATGCTTCCCTACGGGTTTCACTCACATGCACCTCCAAATACGTGTTCCCATGTCATGCCCATCCGACAGACCCGAATTGCTCACAGACCCAAAAAATGCAATTGTCAAAGATACACGGAATATGATGAAATAATGATAAAATGCATGTGTACGTGCATATCCCCTCACAACGCATCACATCAATCGTCACCGTCCTGCAGCCTGTGGATGCGTAAGTGTTGGTTTAGGTTGTCCCGCCTGCTAAACGCTCGACTGCAATTCTCGAAAGTGCATATCCATGCTTCAAAAAAGAAGGGTGAGTAAGCGAGCGACGAGGACACATGCGGAAGAAAATGACTCAAGTCCCACCCACGTTTTTCATCGGTATGAATAGACCGAATGTGTCGTTTGAGATGTTCCCCCCTCACAAAACACTTTCCACATCCATCCGCGTGGCAGGTATACGTTCGTACCCCTTTTTTCGTCTTGTCCTTGCTGGCGGTGTAGATCGGATCTCCGTTAGATGTCGGGACTTTGCGCCCCCTCGACTTCTTGGTGAGATTGGGAATCGGGACGGGGATATTGGTCATGGCGCGTGATGCGCGACGGGATGGGCGGACGGAAGGCGTAGCGTGTGGACCCATGCTTGCCGCAGAGAGGGCGGCTGGGTTGATGCCGACAGCGGAAGGGAGGAACTCGGAATCAGACGGGTAGGTAAGCTCGAAGTCGTCGCTGTCCATGTCTTCTGAGGAGGGATCCGTCAGGACGTGTGAGTCTGTGGGGGAGTCGCTGAGGCGCGTGCCCGACGACGAAGCAGACATTGGTATTTGGACCGATGGGCCGGGGGAAACTGGCATGGACATCGACACGAGGGAGGTGATGCCCAGGGAGACATCGGAGAGGTGTACAGTCTGCTGGGGATGATGCAGGTGAAAGGGAATGTGGAGGGGGTCAGCCTGCTGGATCGGGTTGGCAGGACCCCCGAGACGACGATTCGAATCGGGGAATAGACCGAGGGCGGTGTCACCGTGCGCTGGGTACTGCTCCGAAATGTGAGGTGATGGGGGTAGCTGGAGAGGGTCGGCTGGAGGGGGCGAGAGGATGTTGGTGTGGTCGGCGTCCAAAGAAGAGACGTTGTCCCAGTCTGGAGGGGTGGATGCATCGTCGTGGACGGTGCCGAACGGGACGGAGTACGTGGGGTCAAAGGCAGAGGTGAGCTGCGAAGTCACGCGAGGATCGAGAGCCCAGAGGTCGGACTCCGTGGGTTGTTCGGCCAACACGGCGAGCTCGCTACGAAACATTCTGTCAACATCGGTCATTTGTGATGGAGATGGAGAAAGAGATGGAGCAGATCAGGCTGGGTGCCAGCCGCATTGTGAATGGCGCGGGCGGGTGGGATATTTGTGGATGGGGAAATGTATTGTTCACTCAAAACGGTTGGAATAAGTTTCAATAGGAGAGCGGTGGAAAATAAAATAAAGAATTGGGGTAGTTTGGTGCAATCAATTGAATGGTTGGGCATAGCCTAGACATGCGAATGACATCACGCTCAGGGGCTTTCCTTTTCTAGATTGAATGTTTTCCTCCATCAGGGGCTTGCCTTTTATGGTAAACCCCATGGACGATGCATTCAAACACGTGAAAGTAAATCGTGCGAACACGTGCTACCCCATCGTCCACTCTCCCTCCAGACAATCTTTGCTGCCAACGATGTCCAGCCAATCGCCCTCGCCGTCCTCAGCGTCGTCGAGCTCGAACTCCCTTGACGACCAAGACGAAAGTGTTCGTATCGCCGTCCGTGCCTTGGGCGATATGAAAAAAGGCACCAGACCATCCCTGAGTACGTTCCTCTGCTTTTCACCATCGTCCCATATTGACACCTCCCTCTCTCCCTTAGCGTCCGACGGCACCTCGCGTTCGTCTCCCTCAACGTCACCAGCACCAGACTCTATTCCACCTGATTTCGTGTCCAGAGTCACAAGTTTACCGATCGTCGGCACCGCACTGAGAGCCTATGAGCACGGAAAAGCAAGCTCGCGCGTTGTCAAAGTGCGTCTCTCTCCCATCTCTCCCATCTCCCCGTTTCTTATCGGCCAATGTGTGTCAGTATGGCGCAGAAATGATGGAGTCCTCCGTCAAGAATATATCTCGACCCGTCATCGATAGATTACCCGTCGACGTCAACCAGTTGGATGAATTTGCCTGTAGGCAACTCGATAGGGTCCGTCTTTGCAACATTGCATGAGCACTTGCGCTATATCATCCGCATCTTGTCCTTACAGCTCGAGAGATACCGCCGCGCATCTACTTCGGACGACAAGATGCAAGTAGATGGCCCGGTTTCCCAATGCCCGGACATTGGAGAACCACCAAGCTTCTCAAAAGTGCCTCGCGATAATGACAACTCGACATCCGACATCACTTATGATTGTAATGGTTTATTTTATCTTGCATCCGCTGTCTCTGATACACAGTTTTGCGACCCTCACTCACCCTCCTCCCTCCGCGTTCAGCGACTGAAGACCGCACTATGACACCACCATCTCAGGATCCCCATGGACACTCAGACCAATATGCCAATCGGCAAGTTATACCACGAAGTCGATGGCAAACTGTTCTCCTTGAAGCCGGCGGGATCGGTGCTGCAGTGAGCGAAGAAAGCATGCGACGGTTGAAGTATTGTTTGCAGTGGCTTCAAGTTCGTGCCCTCGAAACGTCAATCTGGTGCACTTTACTCAATATGTGTTTCACAGTACGCCACGGCGCATATCGACTCTCAGATCCTGATTCTCCGCGACTTTATCGACTCCCTTCAATCTTACGTCGTGGATCCATCGGCATCAGACGCCTATGTCTCGCTAACACATATGCGCACACTGCACGACGTTCGCAGAGACATTGTGAATACCATCCGCCAGGTCGTAGACGTAGTCAGCAAGTATGCAGGTGGCGCACTTCCCGAACCTGCTCGTGCGCGCGTTCGCGGCTTCATCCTCCACCTCCCTCGACGATGGGCTAGTGCGACGAGTGCGAGTGCCACGCACAGTATACCAGAAGGCACACCAGGTTCGAGCTCGATTGCAGGTGCTTCGGCAGGCGGTACAGGCAACAATCGGCGAGGTATAAGTGGTCGGCATCGCAAAGAGCGTAGTGTCGGTGGACTAGATCGGTCTCTATCTGCGACCCCTGTGTCGTCTCGTGCTCCATCACCTTTGACCTCTTCGCGTGCAAGTATGGGCCGTCCGACAGCTAGTGCAGCGACTCGGGCAGCTCAGCATATTTTGACGCTCGCGACAGAGAGTTTAGATATGGTGCGTGGCGTCACAGGTGTCGTGAAAGAAAGTCTGGATCGTGCAGACGCGTAAGTCGTGGCTTTGTTCGCAACTTTGAGGTAATCACGTCAACATGACATTGCAGATGGGTGGAACGGTTGCGCATCATTGGTGTCCAACGGCAGCAGCCAACACCCGACGAGCCGTTTGATCTCACAACGTCACCACACCGGCAACTGCCACCTGGATTGTCCTCCACCCCGTCGACACCCGCACAAGCCGACACGCCGCTCTCAATCCCATCCACCCCAGCAGCATTCCCCTCTCCCGATGGGCTTCGGATGGGAATCCGCCTGAGTGAAATGTCGGCACGTGCCTCGTTGAGCGAACTACGTCTGGACGAGGATGGACGGGATGTGGATGGATATGAGACACCAAAGTATGGGTTTCGACCGCTGCTTGAGGAGGGTGGAGAACCTGTTTGGGAGAAACGGAATGCTGACGCGGGTTTGGAGGAGAAGCGACAGGATATGGTGGTCGACGATGATGGATGATTTTCTTTTTTTCCTGTTTTTGACCTTGTACGAGCGCGAGGTGTTGAGACCGCCTTCCAGGATTGTTCAGTTTGTTTGATACGCTGTATATTTTCTGTTATCTAGTAGCTCTCAAAATATCCTGCGAAGCACAACAAGGTTGCCTGAAATGGAATACGAGTGTTGTCGAGCGACCACTCGTATATGTATGTCAGGTTGAGTCGTAGCTGCGCTACATGACCTCGTTCGAAGGCGCCTACTTTAACAACATCTCCTGGCCCTCACTCTACAGCCCCGCTACAGAAGTCGGGTTCCTCGGTCCAGCCGTTCGACCAGGCGGCTATTACCTCTCTGATCCCGATGGCACGTCCCACCTCTTTCAACGTCCGGTGTACCTCGGAATTGACCCCATCCTAGACGTCTTCAAATTCACCCTCTACTGGACATTGATCTTTCACCTTCCGTTCAATTTCATCGCTGGCATCTATGCCTTTTTCAATTTTCTGTTTCCACCTTCGAGGAGTGTAGGGGATACGATTATCCTGGTGTCCCCGGCTGCACGCTCGCGCTCGCACCCGCCCGCGCACCTACATCTCCACTCCCATTCCCACTCCCACTCCCAGTCTCAATCCCACTCGCCTCCCGTCGACGAATGGCTGAAGCCACCCCGCGTTAACGCCCGCCGGTCTCGGTGGACATTTGCATTGCTCGTCCTCTTCACATTCCTCGGATTCAGCCTCCTCAGCGCGGTCGTTGGTGCGGCCGTGCTTGCCTTCGTCCTCGTGGGCGTGTATCGAGCAGGGGGGTTCTACATATCGACGTACGTCCGCCCCCTTCCTTCCTTTTTCTCATTTCCGACGCCATGTGAACCTGGTCTGATGGAACGCGGATAGGTGGATCCCGTTTATATGGGCCGTGATTCACTCGTTGATTGCATTGCTTGAGTATGCCATATTTATATTTTTTGTTGTTTGAGTGAGTGGCTGATGGAGAGGATGTAGGATATGGCCGTCGATTATCGATATCATTTGATGGATGGCATGTCAGTCCCACGCTTCCCTTGGGCCCTTATGGTAGCCATCGGTGGGGATCGTCACACCTCGATTCCATATTCACGAATGAAGT
Source organism: Boletus pseudopeckii (assembly GCA_038092915.1). Classification (NCBI taxonomy): domain Eukaryota; kingdom Fungi; phylum Basidiomycota; class Agaricomycetes; order Boletales; family Boletaceae; genus Boletus; species Boletus pseudopeckii. The sequence goes on from JBBPRH010000327.1 coordinate 8,308, forward strand.
TGGGTGAAAGCTAATACTGCTCCTGCCCCTTGCGACTGCCATTGTACAGTTCTATCAAACGCCGTGTTGGATACCCACGTTGATCGAAAGGATTTGGCCGCACGAGCCTGCCTCTGTACCGTGAGCGAATCTATACTCCCAATATGCAACGCAATTAGTGGACAGGAGCTGCCGGGCGTGTGCAGGTAGGCATCGACGTCAATGTCAAGGGTCGAGGGATGCCTCTCTCGATCAATGCGGGTTTGTATACATGACTTTGTTCCCGATCCCGATCATGCTTCATCTCGTGCGTTTTCATATCCCTTTCCTTGAGGCGACGCGATTGTGCACGACGCAGCACCATGATAATGTCGGGCGTTTTTTATCGAGTCGCCGTTCCAAAGGTACCCCCACGATCACAGCCCATCAGCACTGGTAACACCGGTTTCAGTTTAGTGCATTCAAGACGGCGTCCACGTCTGGTGTGCACATATGCATCCCATGCACGCCATGTTGTAGCTATCGGGGATTTGGTGAAAAACGCCAAGTGCGTCACTGCAACAGATTCCAAGAGCGATATCTTCTCGTTCCGTGGTCAGAGACTGAATTTGCGATTCGCAGAGGTGACACGTAATTCGCCGTCTTGTATTCGTCGCCTCGAATGGCGTCAACAAGCCGCCATAAAAAAGGATACCGTGCCGATGATTCAGGTGCGTGATGCCGTAGGGCCTGTGTCTTATGAAGAGGTGGCATGTCAGCGCTTGAACGGACAGTGGACATACAGTGACCAGTTCGACACCTGGTATTCTGGTGTGGTTGAACAATGACGATGTGGTCTAGATTCGCGATTCGCACCAAAGGCACACAATGCGCCGCACCTTCATCTTTATCGCCGAATGGCATAAACGAGTAGCGATATAGGACAGGACAGGACACCATCCGGATGGATCGGATACATGGTACGTCTCATGAAGGGGTGTCATGTCAGGGTTGAACAGCAGGGAACGTCCGAGATCGTGCGGTGACGCGTGAACAAGTGGATCCCCTTGTCGACTTTTGCGCAGTGCGCTGCTCCAATGCTGCGCACGGACAGCCAAACCTAATGACACAGTTGATTCGGAGTCTCCCTATGATTCGATGGAGGAGATGCACTGCACGAGGTCTTGCCATCTCTCCTCTTCTGATCGAACATCTGGCGCGCATTAATCTAGATCAGGGCAGGGCAGGGTGCGGTCGGTGACAAGGAGGGGCAGTGGTCATACATTATTATATGACCCGGTGAGCATGTGACCGAGCGCCGATGATGGCGCGGGTTTACATGTTACCTGTATGTCGAGTGCACTGGACCTTTTCTTTTTCTTTTTAATTTTTTTTTTCTTCTTTCAGCCGTCTTTGCAGCGAAGGCTTATCTGGATCATCGAGTGTGACCGTATCGCAAAAAAGACGGGGTCCCCGCATTAACATCGCCGCGACTTCGCTCAAGGCGTTTCATCGAGGGCGCGACGCGCGTTTTTCGCGAACGTACGACCTTTATGTGGTTATCCACTTTCGGTTCTTCCACAAGGTTTTCGAATACCGGTATCCGAGGGGAAAGTCTATCGGTAAAACCGCCTACCCTGAAGGTGCGACTGTTGGTTTTTCATACATCAAAAACCACGCTAGTTCACAAGGTTGAGTTGAACTTGCATGGAATGGGGGAATTCATGGCGGACTCAGGACTCGTCATGTGCCACGTTGATGCAACGACATGGATATTGAACTGGGTGTGTGCCCCCTATCTTCGATCATCTATGTGCGATACTATCCTGATGAGTCCCGTACGCAACCCCTATAGATCATGATACGTGCTGTTCATGTGAACGATGTTGCATTAAAGGCTCAAGCATTCACCGATGAGTCTCGTGCTCGCGATCTCATGGAAGCATCGAATCGCATCGCAACACATATGCGTATACGCAAGCACGCACGCTTCGCGTTCGCATCCGAAGTGGAGGAACATTGACTTTAGGTTTAATATAAAGCACGTGTAGGGCATAGCCGAGGGATGCAGATGCGTCTGTCGCTTTCTTTCCCTCGACATCGCATCGATTTGTACAGATGGGCCCATCTTTGCGCATGCGCGAGTGTGGTTCATTGTATACTGGAGAAAAAGTGTCCATCGCCGCGACGACATTGAAACGTCGAAACGGACCGAAAGGAGGGAAGGGGCATCGTAACTGATCATGGCATGGCGCTCTCTGGGTGACTGGGTCCAACAAATCGCCGTTTTGAAAGACGGAATCTTGATGGAAATTGGGACAATATCACGCAGTGGCTTGGGACAGGATGGCAAGCCTCGCGTTCTCGGAGCTCCGTCGTCCATGATTCCCTGTTCTCCGATGACGTCTAATGATTGGTCGTTTCGCCTGTGATGTTTGTTCAAGCCAGTGCCAGTGCCAGCCTGTAACTGTTACAATCCCTCCTCCCCATCGTTGACGAAAAAAAACGGTCCACCAAATTCCTCACCGAGGGTACGTGTATCGTGGGGATTTGAACACGCTGTAAAGCCCTGTCGGGACCCAGACCACTTTTCCGCTCTATAGCATGTCGGCTTTCGAGAGGGTGCACGTCACGGTCCACGTGTCGGTGGTCCTACTAAAGGACATGTGTGACCCAGTAACTGACTTACTTGCCCTCAGACGTTGCACTTGAGATCCTCAGGCCGTGGCGCTTGTCGAGTCACTAGTCATCTCCGAGTGAAGAGATGCACGATGGAGCATGCGTGTATATGTACAGCACCCTAAGCGTACCCGATTTGATCTCCGAGACACTTGGGGTCTGTTGATTCGGTGTTTCCCCCCTTCTCCCGAAGCCACGATTCGCACAGGGACTCCTAGGACCTGGGGAATCGCCAGGATTCACGACCCTGAACGATTGAGAGTGGCAGAATTGCTTCGTCGCGCGAACCTCGTGTTGTGCCATTTCAATCCTCAGTTAGTCTCAATCTGCAAGTATCCATTTCGGTGATACGTAGACATGTACATGAGAGACGTTGAAAATACATGGGAGACGTTGAAAATACGACTAGGACTGACGCAGCAAAGTCTGGCATCTTATCGGTGTCAATGTCAATGATCCGTCGTGATCCGACGTTATTCAATCTCAAAGTTTGTGCGTTTGAAACAAGGTACTTTCTGCATCCGCGCTAGTATTTTTCACCGTAGTTGCATCTATCAGACAGATGCGGATATAGTACTGTGATATGTATGTATGGCGACGGCATCGGTGCTGGGATGATTGCATGGGACAGCCCCCTCGCTGTTTAAACTTTGCGGTGCGTTGTTGCATGAGGACCTCATCGCGGAGGCGGTATTTTGCGGGCGAGCCTTTCCGCTAAGACTTTTTTTTTCTCTCGATGGCCCGGCCATACATACGCCATGATGGCGTGCGTCTGACGTATGGGGTGGATACACGTACAGAACCAACCCTCGTCTCTATTTTCGCTTTCGTTTTCCCATGATTCTCTTTCGAAACGTTCCCGGATCTCCAGGAAGGTGAGTGTGAATTTAATTTATAATATTGGATATGATGGGACTCTGCCTACTTGAGTTTTGACACGTCGTCAGAGGCATCGGTTTGACGTCGCTTATCCGCTTAGTAGGTATTGGTGACTTACCCCGCTTACTTGGCATGGGCCTGAGATCGAGCCTCGGCTTCAGATGCCGGCTACACACGATGGATTCACACTCCGCACGGCACTCGGTTTGAAGGAAAAAGCAAGTATTACTTGCTAGAGTGTTTGGAATAGTAGTTATATGAATTTTCGAGGGTTAACCTCTCATCATCCATTTCGTGCAATGCTCAGCCCCGCTGAGGTCGACTCGGTGCAGTGTTGACATTGTCGGAGAATGAAAAAGTACGCCACGCGGCGTGATCGGAAAGCGTGACACAGACTCTTTGAATGATCTCAATGATTTCAGCGCAGAACGAGTTCGTTCAACTTCATAGTACGTCGTATGTGCTTATGACAGTGATTGAGTGCTGTGGACAAGCATAATCAAGTGAGGAAGTGATAGATTTTGAAAAACTGCCGACAGACCAATGTCAATGGTGCCTGGTGTGTAAGGGATAGTAAAATTTCAAACTGATATTGTAACCAGGGAACGGGTGGTTGTACGCCAGAGACGGGTGGTTCATACGGCCCCGTGCGAGAACGAGCGAGATGTTTCAGGCCTGCCTAATAAGCAACCCTTAGGGTTTCAACACAACGAAGTCGCCAAATCCGAATCTTCGTTTTTTTTTTTTTCGCATCGTCGGAAGCGGACGGAGGGAAATCCGTGACCAACGGCCTATCAATTGTTTAACCGATCAGTGCGATTCAATTCAGTCTGATAGTGCTTAGCTAAGAGATCGAACTTTATGGTGTATAACAGAGTGCGAGTGACGAAAGCGACGGGAGAAAAAAAAAAGATGTGAAAAAGGAAACAAGGGGCCGGACCTATTTCTTGTCTTATCTTATCAGCCGTCCAATGTGACACAGACACGTATCAGATTGCGTACGTCTGGGAAGGGCGATAGAGCGACCAGGACGAGGGTGCGTAAAAGTGGTTATGTGTGAGCGGACATTGCGGCCGCACTGATTTGGCGCGGGCGACCGATTGCATGGTTGTGATGGGTGTGTATCTTCGATGGGCCGCGGGTTGCAACGGCCGTAGAGGGACCCGAAGGGCGAGACACGTTCCACGTTGGTCGCTCGGACACTCACGGGGGGGGATGATGATCACGTACAGCCGTGAGGGTGATGATGTGATTCCTTGGCTTGACGATAGATCAGAGACACTGTGAAGGAAGTGCCGAGTGGTCGCCATGTCAGCCGAGTAGAAAGAAGAGTCTAGGACAATGAATAGTACCAGACGCAGAGTGAGTAGACGCCATTTCACGGTCTGAAACCTTGAATGCAAAAAAGGACAGGAGATGGAGTCGGTGAGACTGCCTATTATTGCATTGAAGCAAAACAAGCGACTTCAAGAGTACTGAGACTGTGCGAGGATTTTTGTACGTAGATCAGAGATGGGACCCGCAGATTGGGAATGCGGTGGGAGATAAGATTGACCCTGGGAGGATGCGACGCCACAAAATAAACAGTTGTAAATAATGGTGTACGGCCTAGTATGTAATTTTGTAACGCGGATTTCCGAGTTATGTAGCGCCCATTAGCGGTAAATTTTCACCATAGATGAAGATAGTGGATTTGGAGAGCTTGTTCGAGTTAGATGGGTAGAATTATTAGGATTGAATTTTGAACGAAATGTAAGTGAGGAATGATGGCAGAGAGACGGATCCAGATAATGGGAACGGGGTTTATTGCAATTTATCATTTTGAAACTCGAGTAATCTGATTGGCCGGATTTTGGTTATCTATTAGTTTATCGGTTCCCGTCGACCACAAGTAAACTCCCTTGCACACACTTCTGACCCCGTTTCTCCTCCTCCTCAACCAAACCATCCCTCCTCCTGCTCCTCCTGCGTCTCATTCCCTCCCCTCCTAATCGTACTCTGCGTCCCCCCCTCTTGTTCTTCACTTTCTCTGTCTGTACCGTTCTCGTTACTCATCCAACCCCTACTCGCTGACACGCGTCCCAATCAACAGTCTTACACAAAAATTCTCTTTAATCGCATCTCTAGATATACCTCCTTCAAAAATGTCCCCAATTCTAATGGAACCCCCCGCTTTGAACATGCATCACCTCTCCCGCATACAACAGCAGTTCTCCTCCAGCACAGCTTCCGACCAGCATGCACCCTCCTCGCCGGGCCTCGCAGATGCCGCACACGCGCTCCACCAGCGTATCAGCTCGGGCGAATTCACGACCTATGAACAGCTACTCAACCAGCAAAAGGATCGCGCCCAACAGTCTGCCGTCGACGACCAGATGAACGCGCTCAACGCTGTCGTCGCGCAGTCATCGCACCAACCGTCGGACCAACAGCAGTCACATCCCCCAGAGCAAGTCGTCGCACCTCCCCCACCTCAGCCTGCCCAACCGCAACAACCGCAGCAGGCTCCACAACAGCAGCGTACAGGCTGTACCAATTGTGGGACCGTCGACACGCCTCTCTGGAGACGCGACACCCAGGGCAAGACCATCTGCAATGCTTGCGGTGAGTTGATTTTGATCCATTTTCATCTCATCTACTTTCATTTCCTCCTCCACCGCCCTCACGTGTCAACGCGTGGCACGGGTTGGGTCGCGGGCGCCCGTTGCGTCCAGACACGCTTCATGCTAGCCGGTCGATGTATATCATCATGCTGCGTTGCGGCTACATCTACACCGCGTGTTCTCGGCATGTCGACTCGGACATGATGGCGATTGGCCCAGATTCTTTTTCCTACGCTCTTGTCCTACCTACCGTCTTGTCAGTGCAGTAGCAGTGTGCTGATTGAAATGTGTGCGACTCGTGGGCACTTTGCTTGCCGTTTTTCGTTGTTTATCGTCACTAGGCCTCTACCTCAAATCACGCAAGGTGGCTCGTCCCACCTCCCTGGCCCGTACTCCAACGCCTACTGCTACCTCTGCGCAACCCCCATCCCAGCCTCTAAACGGTGGCGCGGAATCCGACATGTCAAATCCAAATCAGGCATCTGCAGCTCCAGCAGCGTCATCTCCTTCCCAAAATCAGCACTCGAAAACTACGGATGCACCCTCCTCGTCCACACACACTGAAGGCTCCGGTCAGCCCCAGCAAAAGCCCAAGCCCACTTCATCCGCGAAACCTGCTTCTACCACAGGTGCGCACACCAGTGCTGGTGGGGGCACGTGCCCTGGGGATGGACGGTGCGATGGCACTGGAGGAACCAGCGCATGCGCTGGCTGCCCGACGCTAAACAATTCTCTTGTAGTGTCTGGGAGGCTCGACACCGAAGCTGCAGCCACAGACGAGACTGCGGCTGTCGTCGCACCGGCAGCATCTCCCGCTGCTGCCCCCGCCGCCGAAACTTCCTCGCCTGGTGCCGAGGGTGACAGCCCCGCACCCGCGAAGAAGGCCAAGTCAGCAGTCGGAGCACTGAGCTGCGCGAACTGTGGTACCAGCACCACCCCGCTCTGGAGGAGGGACGATGTGGGTAACAACATTTGCAATGCATGCGGTGCGTTTCTATCTCGTTTCATGTCTGCTGTGCTTGGGGGCGTGTTTCATTGCCTTCGTCATTATTTCCTGGACGTTGGCTATTTTTCGTAAATTGGGTGACATGGTGCACGTTGATCCCACCCGGGATACGCGCATGTCTTTCGCTTCAAGCGTCGGGACGTCTGATATCGTCTTATCTTTAATTTCTTCTGCACCCCTTCTTATCTTATCATCCATACTGGTGGGGACTTCTTTTCCTTTCACGTCCGGGTTGTGTTGGCTAGTGTTCTCGTTTGTTTCATAATTTTCCCTCTTATGTCCTCATCAAAACTGAGCACCACCGGACATGGCGGGCTGATCGCTATCCCATCAATAGGTCTATATTTCAAGTTGCATGGCACTCATCGCCCCAATTCGATGAAGAAGACTGTGATCAAGCGACGGAAACGTGTTCCCGCCGCGGCTGGCATGTCCTCGGCACGTATAACAGATCACCAAGCGGCAGAAGCTCTTGTCGGAATCGGCCAATCAGGTGGTAGCCAACACGCGAACACGGGAGGGGAGGAGAGTGATAACGAGGTCGAAGAACCCCAACCTCGACGGAAACGAACTCGAAGAGGGAAGAGCGATCGTGAGAAAGGCCGTGTTCGGGAGAAGGACGAAGACGAGGATATGGGCGACCCCGAAGACGAATTGCCACAGGACAGCGGTGGACGAGGACGGGGCAAGGGTGAGCGTGCATCCGCACGAAAAGCCTCTCGGGACTCTCACAGTTCTTTATGGGCTGAAGGTGCGCTGAGTATGCATCATCAAATCGTGGAAGCACTCGGAGATCGCAGTCACTCGCTCCCTCGGGTCATGCAACCAGGTCCCGAGTTGGATCGTTTCGCGCACCACCTTGGACGCGTTCCCTCGGGTCATGGAGCGTTTATCGGCTCGCCTCACGCTGGTCTCGACTTGCCTCCACTGAACGCCGCATTAGGGGAACGATATGGGTACGGTCCACCTGGTCTTCTTGGTGCTCGTGATTTTAGCGGTGCACCGTCCAGCTACATGCGGTCCGGTTCTAATGCACCCAGTAGAACGCATTCTCCATTAAACCCTGGACTCGCTGCGGGTGTCGGCTATGTTCTACCCCCACCACATGGTGTGGGTCATGGGTATTATGGCCTCGGACATGGACACTCGCCACCCCCTCATGACGCCTTGAATGGCGGATTGACGGCAGTCATTCCTACAGCGAGCGAACTGCGACAACACTATCTGGAACTCCATGAACAACGTAGGCGGTTGGAGGAGCTGATGGACAAGACGGATAAAATGATGGTGGGTATCAAACGTGGACTCGACGAGATGATGGGTGCGCCGCAACCATCCCCGCAGCCTTCCCAGCCACAAGCACAGCCACAACAACAGACGCAGACGTTACCACAGCCCGCACCTCAACAACCTCCATCCCACGAGCAGCCGTCTCCACAACCTCCTCAAACGGGATTGAATTCTGCGACGTCCTCGGTTCCTCTTACTCGCACGGGTGAGCGGGCACGAAGCCGTGAGTCAATCTGGCCTGTTGAGCCCGCTCTGCCACGGGAATAGAGGACGCGACGATGATACCCCCACCTTCCTCCCAAAAATATGGCTTCGCTTTCGTTTTTGCTATCGTGCACTCGCTCCGTGGCCTTGTCAAGCCCCACTCGCATTCCTATCGTCTGTTCAAGCGCGCGCGCTGGTTGCCCTCTTTTAATTTCTGCTGCCAGCGGGACATTATTATAATGCTGAGCGGGACCACCTACCCCAAATCCATACACATGTTGCTTGGCTATTATCTATGATTTCTTTTTTTGAAAAACATGCTTTCATGTGCATATAAGCTTGTCGTTGTCGCTTGGTTGTCATTTATTCCTTTTTGTTTCTCTACTTTACGTTCGCCCTTCATGCTCTTTTGACATATTCTGCTCCGTTATGTGATCCGATTTCACAAAACACTATTATAGTCACACTTCATTCTGGCATTGTTCAATTTGTTTCGCACATAATATCCATCTCGTTGTCTCCCCGATAGTGTAGATACGCCTGTCCCCTCGTCCTTGGAGGATGAGGGGATGCGGCGTTGCAGTCTCTAATACGTTATAGTCGTCGTTTATACACAAGAAATTTTTTTCTGGAAGTGCCCTTGGGGTTTTTGATGTGTGCGAGAGAAGCAAGCGACTTTGATCGTTTGAAGAGTGTTTCAACCCGTACAAGCCAAGGCGCAGAGCGTGGCAGGGAAGGGAGCGGCAAAGTGTCATGCCCGCGAACACCAACGATGGATAAAGACGTCCGTAGGAAGGTGGTGGTCGAACCATAATTCACCGCAGGCATGTCATACAGGGCAATCCCTCGGGGCGTCCAAGACCTATGTTCACGCCACAGGCGAACCAAGGGATACTCGGCAAGGTGGTAGGCTGCGCGTAGGACCGGGCTCCTCAAGAGTGAGCGAAGCGGGTACATTGCAAAAGCGTATTCGCAGCAAAGCTGGCCACGTACAACGTCGCTCAGGCTGTCTCTTTTTTTTTTTTTTGGGGGGGGGGAGCTCAAACGAGGAACGTGATGGCGCGTGGCCGGTGCATGATTCGGGGATAGCAGCACATCGTGCTAGTGGGGTCCAGTCCGCGGGCACGGCGTCCATGGCCGAGCCGAGGCACTGCTTCTGCGTCTTAATTGAGTGCAGAACGCACGTCGTGGACGAGCGAGGGCTGGGGAGCGGAGGGCAGCTTTTGAGCCATGGAAACAGAAAAAAAGGGTGCCGGTGAAGCACGGCTCGCATGCGATCGCTCGCGCTGGTGCGTGTGGCTTTCATCCCCGGGCATGACCCGTGTGAGGTGCACGTCACTGTAGTCAAGTCCGTCTCTTCAAGTTTACCGCCATCCGGTCAGCGGACGGGCACTACCACTGCTGTCGAGCTTTTGTCACCGTGTGCCTCGCGAACCGCATCTCTGAAAATAGTGAAACGATTGCATCCCGTATTCAATCCGACCCACTCAAGGGCGACGCAGACACGCACAGATGAACTTGCTCACCCGTCTTCTTTCACTTGTGCCATGGCCATGACTTTGGATCGGAATGACGTCTTAGCCGAGACTGCACGAACGACCAGTGCGAGGACCAGCCCGAGCACATTGTCTCATAGATGATAATGAGCGGACTCAAGAGTCGGTTCTGACGCCGAAATTGCTTGGATTCTTGACGCCGGAAGAACAAAAGGAGGAATGGGAATCCATGAAGTAGGTGGGCTACGTAGCTCTTCGAGCCATCATATGATCAATGATCATACCGTGCCGAACGTTAGATGATGCCATCCCAAGATAACGCGTCGCTGCCAATACACGAACTACATGTTCGACCCGTCTTGACTTTGAACGCAACTATCAGGTCCCCCCTCGACAGATAAAGATGAGTAGGAAGACAGTCGCTCTCACCTTGACCACAACATTGAAAGAGTGATAGGAGAGGACCGGATGGGATAAACCATCATGTACAAGTGTCAAGGACCGCTTTGGTTCTCCAATCCCTTTCGCGTTCAAGTACTCACATGTTTGCATTCATGGCGCTTGTGAGTTCTGAACCTATAAATTCAAGTTAGCTTGATAGAACACCGTAGATAAGATCGGTGTTTCAAAATTTTTTATCCACCAGACACGCTATCCCTCCCCAGTTCCGAAAGGTATATGGTAAATCTAACCACGTTTCTGGGGTTGTCTCTCAGGACGTGCTTAGAGTCCTCGAATCTGCCCTCGAATGCACGCGTGAGGGGCTCCGTTCTGTCCCAAACCACAGAACTTTTTTAATCGGGTGAGTCAAGAAGTGCATGGAAAGAAACAGACCGCGAGAGGCGGGAATTGAAAAACCTGCAGTGACCTTGTCAAATGGACATTGAATCAGGAGAAAGATCATACAAAGAATCTTTGTCGCATGCTAGTGTAGCAGAGTGTTAGCACGTGGAGGCGTCTGACAGTCGAGTTCAGTTGACCTGCCTCAGAGATAATATTATCCGTCAGTATTTATGTAACAATGACACTCTCAGACGCTCTGCACTTCTTGATTTCATTCCAAGAAATGTCTGCTATGCTATAGCTTCCTGATCGAGTAAAGTGCTATATATTAGCCAGATCGATCTTGGGGTTATTGCAAAACGGCGTCAACTCGAACCTGCGACTGAAAGCAGAGAATGGGTTTGAACCAACTGATCCACTACAGTCGTGAACTGCACCAAAGCGAGTACATTCATCGCGACTGAACCGTCGCTTCCGCTTCAGCACGACCTTTCCTTCTGGAATTTGACTGTCACCGTGTCAACATAGGATGCATAAATTCGTAGAGGCGCATCCTGGACTATTCATGGTAAGGATCTGCTATGTTGTCCACTTCGTTTTCTCGGCGAGCTCTTTATCATGCCCGAAGACTAACGCCTTACACTTCAATGCTTTCTCGCTTTCTGGAAGTTGCCTGCACTTGAATGGCGTCGATAGCGAGTCTGCTTTGGAATATATGACACTCATTGTCGTCAGTGGGAGATGTCATCTTGCTACGACGGTTCTGGTGATAGCAAGCAATGATAAGGGGAGTTCCTCGCCATCGTGGATGTTTATGTCAGGCCAATTGTGCACCGCCCAAGCTTTCGTGTCAGGGAAGGTCATGGGCTATCCGGCCATGATAAGCACTATTATGGTTGGTGACGGTGGGAGCACTGAAACACGTGTGTTCTGTGGTAGAACTCACATAAGACAGCAAATAGCACCAGAACGTGGAATTGTGGTTGCAGCGTGGTCGATGTCATCTGAAATTGTGTGGACACTTGCCTACCTAAGTCCGAGGGCACTTAGCTTTGGTAGCCTGGTAGGGTTTCAGTCAAAGTCAGCCCTCCACCGGTTGTCTTCCGGAAGTTAACGGGAGGATCACTGTCTCCAACCGCTTGTCGTCTTCTTACAGATGGGCCGATTCAAGGACGGGGGCTGTTAGTACGGGATTGCGCACAAAGGCAGAGCTATTGGACGGTCAACCTGTTACTGTACGAGTCGACTCGTTCTCTTGGTCGTGGTTCGTCGCAAATGGATTGAAGCTTTTTGTATCGCATTTCCAACTCCGAGTCGCAGCTTGAACCAGGACGAAGACGGCCGTGCTGAAGACTACGGATATCACTAGTAGGACAATGGAAAACTCTTCAGAGTTGAACGCTTTGGCTCTTGTTCATGATACCTGGGGTTGATGCACCCATAGACCGGCGAGCGCTTCCGGGAATGCAGCAGTTGACAACCTCGCGACCGTTCTCATGGACGAAGACGGATCCAACGCCCATATAACACGGTTGATCAAACATCGTTGTGGAGGGCACAACTGTTCGACCTTGTTTTCCCTCAAGGAGACAAGTGAACAAGCAGACACGCGCTTCGCGGCTCGTTACTCGCCTCCGCCAACCGTTTGACGCAGTATACCAGAGGGTTGTCACTGACACGCTGATCAATCGCAGTACAAGTACGAGGAAACTCTTGCCTCATTTTCTGGGCAACGTGCATTCCCTGGATATCTCGTAAGTTAGTCCTAATCGTTCGATCAATCAATCTGATGGGAAATACTTACGACACTTTACTTTTCATGTTTGGCTGTGCGAGCATCTTACCCAGGTCGCATCACTGTTGCTGATTCGGATAGCGGCAGATGCGGTGTGTCACTTGGGCACATCAGATACGGTAGATAATCTTCCACTTTGGTTCAGGTGTTGTTACCCGCCGCACAAATATTCCTGTAATGGCAGATTCCATGCAGCCAGAATGACTTATATATGGGGGGCTATCGGCAGGTTACCGTTGTCCATCCTCCGCGCCCCCACATGCCGCTATACCGCTGGAAAGGTAATTCTTGAAGCTCCCTGGCCACACTACATTTACCTGATCTGCCTCTTGAAGCCTACGTCTTACTTGTCTTACTTCCTTTGTTCCCAATTTACTCGGACGCACTCAATCCCACGGAATGTTTAGCAGATGTGATCAGTTGCGCCACGAACTCAAGTAGTCAGGAATGCATTTCAAGCTTGAACATTTCAAACATAACCGCCTTTTCGGTACTCCGTACGAGCGAGGGTTCCTCAATCGCAACCGATCCCAACTCTGCGGATGCGGCCACTGCGCTTTCGTATGCTGGCTGCATTGAATATTGTGGAGCAGGCCAGGAGCCATGTGGATTCAGCTGATTGTATTCTCGCAGGAGTATTGCACATGGTTCCTGCCATATCTTGCTCTGATCTCGCAGCTCCCGTTTGGTGCTCGACGCAGGACGGATAACCTCATGTCTGCGATCTTGACACTTGGCTCCTTGCCGGCTACTCGTTATTCGTGACCCTCCTTAATGTACGATGGGTCAATGACCAGCTTTTTGCAGAGATTGACTATCCTAGTGCTGCGGTCCGTCAGTCTGTGGTGCAGGTTTTGGCCAGTCTGCAACAGGTTCCTTTACGCGTTCACCCTGGGGAGTCTGCTCGATTCGAGTCTCTCGTGGTACACCCAGATAATGATGACTGGTGGACCACGTTTGCAGCGGAACTCGATTACTCACACACGTGGTCAATTGCATCTGCAACATCGATCACTTGGGTGGTCATTGCCTATCTGCTCACTGTTGCCGATTCCCTCACCGATGTTGGGAACAATCTTGGTGGGACCGGGCAGGGAACTGGATCGGTGTGGCTTTATCTGTTACCGATTGTTGTGGGCTGGTTGGTCCTTTCGCCTAAATGTGACTACACTCGCGTGCACAACGCATACGACAAGGCGAATAGACAGGTGTTCGTAGCGGATTCCCGTGACCCCCGTGTAACTCCTTCCCGAGTCATCTCCAACTTCGGTTTGACCATCTACTCCAGTCCGGGTTGGAAGTTGTACGACAGAAACATCGCTTCCCCTGACGAGTCGCGAATCCCTCCGGTATTCAACTATGCAAGAACGTTGTCATGGTCTCGAACTGCCTACGTGACCTCGCTATACTACCGCGCAGCTTGGCGAAAGTCGAATCATGCTGTTGGCGTCGACGGTAAACACATTCCCGGGAACGTGCGTCATGGCGTCCCCCGAGAGGGTCGACTAGGGAACCGCGGTCAAATCATTCGTTACTGTCATCCGGATGATCATGAATACCCCGGGCCAAATATTATTTGGCCCCGAGGCATCTTCCATAACATGATCGTGGCATCCCTTATGTCGCTGCAGCTGCAATGGGGGACAACAGGCGCAGCCATTCTCGTGGCCTGGTTCACTCCTACCATCGTAAGTGGTTTCCTATGGAGAGATGATCCAGCGACTCAATATCGTCATCCTAGGGAATCGGATGCCGTTCTCTCGCGTACTTGATATACGGGACGCTATCTACCGCAGTGTGGATTTTGCTTGTTTCGTCCAGCGTACTTGGATACTATGCACGTCATCTGATTGACGACCTGCCTACCCCTGGCTTGGAGAGCGGAGGCCAACGCACACCCTCCATCCCTAAATGCACTCCGACACCTAGCATCAAAGGCAATGGTCCAGGACTCTCAGAGGGAGCAAGCGGTGTTGTTACACCATTGCAGGAAATTCCAGCCCATAATGTTGGCGGAGAGCCTGAGGGAGGGGACATGCTGCCCAACATCGGTTCGGATGAACCCCTGGGTATCACCAAAAATGAATACCCTGATGCAGAGCGGATGCATGCTCGGACGATTTCCCGGGTTGCGGATTGTCTACGGTGGATAGGAAAATCAGTCGCCATCATCAATGCGATTGGCATCGTCGCAAACTCGGTCTTCCAATACTCGGGTGTGTACGGAAATTGTTATTGTGATTCGAGCGTCTTCACCTGGGGTGCTTCTGCATTCAATGTCATTGCTCCTAACTCGAACGACATTAATTTGGCTAGCAGTGCTTGGATAGGTGCGCTGGCGCTTTCCTTAGCTTGTTGCGCGTTTTTTGTCGGTACGATTTATCTTGTACGGGACTCCTTGCCTTCCTAGTTTATCTTGGTATTTAAGAACTTTCAGTAACTCATTGATGTGGAATGCATTTTGTAGCAGTTGGACAACCTCCTGAATCTCAATCTTCTCACGGTCTAATGAGTCCCGCTACGTAAGTCTGTATTTCCAGGCTATCATTTTGCCTCGTAGTTCAACGTTCAGCAGGAAACAGAGTAACTATCTGATATTTCAGCATACGAATTAACCATGTCCGTGATTGCGATGTGATGCATACGGTGTGTGGTGTACTCCCCAAGAGAAAACGCTAATACTATGAACTTGACCACTCTGTCATGGCCTTGGTCATGTAAGCCTAAAGCTTACCTAGGTACCTATAACTAGCAGATATACCACCCGGGATACTGAATGCTTAGCATTCAGTATTACTGCCTTTTGGTGTAACAGTCTAAGCGGCGGGCGGCTAGCCTTACAGGTCACTGAATCCAAACACACCATCTTCACGGTCGTTCATTGTTTCCAGACTCTTTCTCATTGCCACGGCTCGACGCTGGTGTATGTCACAGTGGGTCGTCTGTGACCGCAGAGTATGTCACGATACTGATACATTACACTAAGGGCATGCACAGAGAAAAAAAAAGTGGATGGAGTCAAGTTTTGGTTGGTCGTTTTAGCGCGATGCAGCCGTCCGAAGCTCGAAGGCTCATTTGTCTTCCAGCAGTCAAACGATTTCTTCGAGTCGGGGCGTTTATGCACCAGCAGATGTACCTGCCTACTCCACGAGTGGACCACGACCTATTGCCAGCTCGACTACATCAACACACGGCATGTGCTCAAGAACAGCCTGTATAACGCTCTGATACATGCTAGTGTGCACACCAACTTCATGCTCAACGGAACACTATTCTAGTAGGAGTAGGTTCAGGACAGCTGCAATGATGCAGGTCTCGTACCGCACTTTTCAATGAGATTTCGCGACTTACTGTGTGGTTTTCATGTAGGGTTGGAGGGACATCATATTTCCTGTAGGCAACGGATCATCAATACCATCTGTGGTAGAACCCTTTACTAAGATTGCCTCACAGATCATACTAGAGACCGCTTGCATGAGTCCGTGGATGTGTTGGACGGTGACTTCCTTGACGGCCACCCGGATAAACCGTATGCGTCCTCAATATACGTCGTCGCCGAGTCGGACGCCATCCTTGCGGTTACTGCTGTCATTATGTTTGCGCTCTACGCATCGAATAGCCATGGGGCGTTGACTGGGCTCGCCATCGCTTCTCAACTGGGTGTACGTGTCCCATCAATCCTTCTTTTGCCCGCACCGAAAATCTTCGTTTTGGAAGGCTGTGACACCACTTTGGTCATTGTGCGGGATGAGCAAACTGGTCGATATCACATTCCAAGCGATGATTCCTAGTAAACGGTGGCATTGTCTGCCTGATTCTCTGTCGCATCTTGACACGCGGAGCACCCAATCGACTCTCCACATCGTTCAACAGGGACTGAAGCAGCCTAAGCTGATCCTTTGTAAAGGTTCGTCCGGGTATCCAAGTTATCCCGATTGAGCCGCTCTAAGTGGCGCTCGAGCGACCTAAGCTCCGAATTTGTAGAGCCAAGGTCCTCCTGGAGCTACTCACCGGAAGATCCGAGCCACTCAGTATTGGATGAGCAAGAGGAGGTGGTGGGTGTGTTTGGATTGGGAATTTGGAAGATTGGTGTGCGTTCAGTTGACTTGCGACTGGTATAGTGACTAAACAGATAGTTGTAGGTTAGCACATGCTGTCAACAACTGCTTGCCAATTTCCACTTACAACACTCCTGGGCTATTGAATCCTGCCCTCTACCGCGATGTACATTTCAAGGGAACCGGATGGCTGCTGTGTATCAGTCGTAAGTTGTTTCATTACTCGTTGAAAGTGCTCTTTTCCTGATACCTGGAATGGCCCGAATCCTCTCTCAGGGTTACCCTGAAGTGCAGAGGAATACTTTCTCTGCGCTGACATTGAAAGCGTCAGTCGGAAGTGTCCCTGCTTAGACTCGTTGTTCTGGTCCATCAAGGGTCGTGTTCTCCGTCTAGTGTAAGATTTCACAACTGCTTGCCAATCCGGCGAACAATTCTCTGGTGTACATATTCGAGGGTACCGGACGCGTACCTCAATTCACACTTGAAAGACCCCAAGCAGTCGCATACAAAGGACATGTGGTATATTGTGCTCAAGGGCAAGGTCATGTATTTGTATGAAGATGAGGGTATGACCAAGTGC